>DWMY01001467.1:0-14649 GCA_018249775.1 Heliconius hecalesia formosus | reverse complement strand
ACTTTTTGCTGTTGCTTGCATTCCGCGTTGAGTTCCGCCACTCAAAACGCAATGCTTCAAAGAAATGGGAATATAAATTTAAATAAATATTTCACTTCTTCGAGTGCACAACCAGCCGCGACAGTCAAACTTTGTGCTCCTGTGCCATGACTGGTACCAATGATTTTGGAACAGTTTAATATTGAGAGAGACTTTTAAAAAAATAATTTCAAACGAAGTAAGAAGTGGACTAGCTTTCTTATATTTTACCTAGTTTGCATTACGTTTTATGTTTTATTTTGATATATAAGGTTTTATATATATTGCAAAAAGTAATTCCTAATTTCAAATATAATATATAGAAAAATAAAAAAATATTTGTAAAAACAAAAACCCCGACTGCATCGAGCTAAAAAGACAATAAACAAGCCCAATAGTTTATTAGGATTAACAATCGGGACCTCTTTAAATTAACGGGGTTCCTGGTAAAGATTTTATTGATTGAAGAATTACTTATAGGTCCCGACTGTTAATCCTAATAAACTATTGGGCTTGTTTATTGTCTTTTTAGCTCAATGCAGTCGGGGTTTTTGTTTTTACAAATATTTTTTTTTTTTTTTGTTAAAATTTATTATGGTAATGATAATCATGATATACCTTTTTGAAATCTTAAAATTGAGCTCTTGAATTTGATACCCATATTGTAGTATTCGAAACGATTTTTTTTTCACTAAGTCCAATGGCGTACCACAGCAGCCATGATTATTTTTTATTAACGTCACCTATCTAAGAACACTTGGGCTGCTAATACGAATCCAATGATACCTCAAATATGTAAATCCGTTGAGCAGTTCTGGAGATACGAGGTAATAAAGAATATTACATACATACAAGATACGCACGAAAAACATGACCCTTCCTTAGCAGTCGGGAATAAATAAACGAATAGAAAAATACACATAGCCGGAATGGCTGATACCGGTTCTGGTTTTTTCAATTAAAACTTCTCTTTGTAGATTTTATTGCGTATAATTTAGACTTTCTGACGTTTCAAACAGAGCAATAATGTGGCCCTGATTACTTATCGTATATTGAAAACAAAGAGAACAGAGCATGAGGTCTTCATGGGTTCTCATAGCTACATATGGGGCGGTAGGACAGCATCTCGAGGTTGCTGGTTCGATTCCCCGATTTCCGACAACTCGGGGAAATTATGATATCTACGCCGTACTCTGTTTCGTTATTAGAAGTGAGGAAATGAAAATATTAAATATTTTATGCCCCCAATTCGCTTTACAGCCGTACGCTTGTGCTCCTGTGCCGACTGACCCCATGATGGAAAAGTGAGTGGTAAGAGAGGTAGGGGGAGACCTCGGTTGACCTTCGAAAACACAGTATCTAAGATACTGGAGGAAGGTCACGTAAAAAGCATGAGGACCCCCCGGAGGGCATGTATGAAGAGGTTGATGAAAGTGGACGAGGCGAAAGAGGTATGTACAGACCGTAGCGTTTGGCGCTCCGTTCTCTCTGACTACCCCGCTAGGGATAAAGCGTGAAGCTAAGTTAAGTTAGTTTAAGTTAAGTTATAAAAATATTTTTTCATTGAAAGTAATTTCTAAATTTGACGTGGTGAGCAAAAAAAAAATTATAGGCCATCCAGATTTCAGTTGCCCTCTATACTCATAGGCGTGTAGAAACATTTTCCGGTTTTGATGACAATATGGTGCGAAATTTAAATATTATTTGTATACGGATGTGTGTTTATTTCCATACATTTTTTTTGAGGAAGTGCTATTTTATTTTCTAATTTCAAATTTGAAAAAAAAATGTATGGAAAATTTTAGCTTTGATCTCTTTGTGTAATCCCTTAATTTTTTAGAAAATTTTAAGGATGGGCGCCAGATTATTCTGAAGCGGGTACAACAATCCGTACCTATTCTTTGTTTAATGACACATAAATGAATATATTGTTAATTATTTGTATATTATTTTACGACAAAGACAGCTTATTGTGAAAACCACGATAGTAAATTTTTTAATCATACTTTGTTTAGTTCTTTTACTTAGTTTACTGTTTGCTATCAGCGATAATCGAACTAGTGACCATTTCAGTAATCAACATTTTCTATGTATTTATATTGTTAGTTAAACAAACAGTCGTGGCGCAGCGGCACGAGGTGTGACTGTAAAACCGACTGGTTGTGGGTGCGATCCCCACTCGAGGAGATGAAATATTTACTTAAATTTATATTTTCATTTCTTCGCTCTGGTGTCGAGGTTAAGCGCGGCGTTGGGTTCTGCCACTCAACACGCAATGCCTCCGGAATTCGGCAGAAAGTGGGGAACGGAGTGTCATAACACTAGGTTCCCTCTGCCTACCCTGCTGTGTGCGGGATACAGCGTGAAGCTGATTTAATATTTTATATTAACTGAATAGAGAACGGAGGGTATTAACACTAGGACCACTTGATTACATGCAATTATATCCTTAATAACAGTTTATAGATGACTTAACACTTTAATCTAATGAAATATAATTATGCATAAAGTAAATAACATAATTATATTTTGAGTAAACGTACGTGACAACGATGCCTCCGGCCATATTGGATGGGCTGCTACGAACACATTATTGTATTAATAGTGGAAATTGATTTTCACTTTAGGCCTACCGATGTGGTAAAATTATATTTAAACTTTTAACCTGTCCATATTCTGATTATTTTTAATGGCCGTCTTGGCGCAGTGACACAGCTTGTGTATGTAAACGCGACGCTTGTGAGTTGGATTCCATCAGGGGGGAAATGTAAATTTTATTATCTCGCTGACTGTATGTCTCGAAAATCAGGCAGAAAATACGGAACAGAACAGTGCAGTAGAGTTAAAGAAGTGAAAATATTTTTAAATGTATCAAAGAAAGAACAATTTTATTTAAAGCGGAAGATTGCAAGCTATTAGTATCTACAAACTATCATTCAGCGATTGGATCATATTTTTCTCGTTTTATTATTTAATCTTATTCAATTGTTAAATCTGTATGGATATTTAAAATAGAGCAACTCTTTTTATATTGAAATTGTTTTCTGTGAAAGCAGTTCTATTAATGTTAAAACAACTGTAAGATATTTACTTGTACTACTACTAACATATATAATTGAGAAAAAAAAAAGATTTTACGATTGATATTTTGTTAATTGCTCGACTATTTAAAATAAGAAAAAACCGACCAAGGGTGAGTCGGGATCGCCCACGAGGGTTCTGTACAAAAATTAGAGTAGAGTTCTCGAGCTTTTTGAAATTCAGGCTTTGCTTTAAAAAGCCTAAAAAGGGCTTTTTCTTTTATTTTTTAGGATTTTATCAAAAATGTATAGTTTATTTTTTTTCCTAACCTAATGCTATCTGTTGATATTAGGCGCCGAATAGCTATTAATTTTTATTTATTTTAATTTTAACACAAATGTATAGTTTTTAGGTCAACCAGGAGAAATCTATTTATTTTTATTCCCTTTATAGTGTTGAAATACGCGTTTTTTATTTTTTTTTGATTTAACCGCAGATATATAGTTTTTAGATTTTTCCCTGAATAAATACTACCTGTAGATACCAGCTGTCCAATTTGATAATTCTAAGTTAAACGGAAGTACCTTATAAATTGTGATTCACTTTATAGCATCAAAATACGCATTTTCGCTTTAAAAATTGCCATATTTGTTTTTAAATAAATGTAGAAATACTTTTTTTCAGGAAATAATGAGACCGTAAATTTTGTTACAAACAGGCTGATGGATGGACAACAAAGTGATCTTATAAGGGTTCCTTTTTTACTTAAAAGTACGGAACCCTGAAAAGAGTGCCAGTTAAAGGTCACTGTACAAATTACTATAGTGATTTTGGTACAGGCATATTATTTGAATATAAGATAAGAAATATTACAACAAAATACTAGCCGTGTGATCCCGGCCTAGAATAGGATCATCCTAGATCCTAGATCATCGAGGCGACTAAAGTACGTGTGGTAGAGTCACGTCGCCAGCAATGGCAACACGCATGGGCAGACTCGACCGGACCATTACCACCCCCGGAATTTAAAACCAGCGTGAAGTAGTGGCTTTATGCCACTGCGTTTCGCATCAGGTAATGCCGGGCTCCGGCGCCCAACCCACCTTAAAGGCCGGCAACGCGCCTGTAGCTCCTCTGGTGTTGCAGGGGTTTGTGGGCGGCAGTAATCACTTATCATCAGGTTGCTACCGCTCGTTTGCCTTGTCTTTTCCATATAAAAAAATAGCTTTATAATTTATAAGCCAAAAACATGAGATTCGTACCACGGTAGGTCAGAGGTCAGTCACTTTCCGTCGTAAACATTGCATATTGAGACTTAAAAATGAAAATTATTTAATCTAAGTTCAAAGTTTTTTATATAGAACACTAAAACTAGAATACTGTTGGAGATATCAGAAAATTGGTAAATTAAAAGAAAATGTCGTAGTTACGATAAAAAGCTACGGTAACATGAAATACTAAAATTGTTAGGTATTTGTTTATATTTTAAAATTATGGTAGTCTCTCAAAAGCAATACACGTATGTAGTGAATTTACTGAGAGAACGATTATTCTTCATTTTATACAAATAAAATAAGTTATTTAAAAAAAATACAGTAACAAGGAATGCACGGACGATCGGAGTCTGTTGTGTAAACCAACTTTTATATACAAATAAATAAAGAAGAAATATCGATTGGTAATTTATAAATGTTTACCGTACACATACAATATGTATATTTGATACAATAATAAAAACCTTGGCTTTTGCCAAAAAAAATGTACGCTGGTGACAGTATTTTATGAAATGACATACTAGCGACACAAGCGCGACTTCACCTGCATTAACTTATTGTTCTATTAAAGCCAAATTATACGTTTTTTTTTACATAAATCTTACTCTATGTGTTATTCTGATTTATAACCTATATTACTATAAACTGTAATTTTTGCATTAAAGTGTAACAAACATCCATCCTCACAAAAATTTATATTAACAATATTGGTAGGATGAAATAAAACGTCAAACAGGATTCAGACCACCATGACCATATCTAATCTTAAGTTAGTTTTGGGTTTGAGCCAAACCCGGATTAGAAATTGTCTACAGCCCTTTGTCCAACTTGTACCGCCTCAGCTTTAACTTTCGGTTTCTGATATATAATTTACATGATTACTGTGGTATGCTAATCCTTCTAAATTAGTCAAATTATATTGTATTACTTGAATGAATATGTTTAATTAAATAAATGTAGAGCCTAAGGGAACTAGAGTTTGACAATAACGCGATGATGTTGAGTTTGATTTTCACTAAGAGGAATGAATGATTATTTATTAAAATTTTCATTTCCTCGCTCTGGCAAATCGTGGCGTTGAGTTCCGCCGCTTAGTACGCAATGCCTCGAAAATTAGGCGGAAATTGGGGAGTGTCTTAATACAACGTTCTCTTTGCTTACCCTGCTATAAGTGGAATATGATGAAGTTGAATAATCAAATATTGGTTTTCTCTTCAAATATCATTATTAATAAAATCATTGTATACAAGGCGTATTGTAATAATTAATTTATATAATGTATGTGAATTGGGAGCTGGAATGGTTAACTATGCAACTATACGCGCAAACATGTTCTTTTGTTTCCAAGGATTGTATATATGAAAAATATTATTATTCAATTTAATTTTAGATTAAGTTAAAATAATAGAAAAAAATATTACTTTTCTTATTACTTTTCTTTAGTCACAACCTAATTATAATTATGTACTCGTATAATGTAAAAGTAAAATTTTGTAAAAAAGAAAATTTTATAGCAAACAATGTAGTTGGAAACAAAAAAACTGTTTTAGACACGTGAGTGAAAGGCTGAATAAATATTCGTTGTTTTAAAAAGGATGTTTTGATTATCTTTTTATATGCAAATTTTTATTTTTAACATTTACAAATAAATCGTATTTATTGTTCGTTTATAGAGAGCCTTTTAGAATTGTTGTTTTAATCAGTAATATTTTTAACCTATTTTTCTGTATTGTACAAATATTACAGCAAAATATATAATATATATATATAAGCATTGTGATAGTTCGTTGGTTTAAAAAATATTAATATATTTTGTAAAATTGAATCGTTGAATTAAAAAAAAAAATTACGCTTCTTTTTTGTTCTTATAGAGCAAAATTTTTAGGAGTAGAAATGAAACAGTGCTGCTTTTACAAAACCAAACAGTACAGCATGAAAGTTACTATAATATAATTATACTTTGTAATGGGAGCTTGAATGAAATAAGCACGATTTAACTTTAAATAAATCGAAGCGATCGTCATATGTGCAACAAGTAAAATCTACGTGAGCTCTAGCCGCTGTACTGGCGGCAATTATATCATTAAAATTCACTATATTAAAAAGTAATCTCTTCATTACACAACATTTTATATTTAAATTATTTAAAATATATATATATTGTTGAAATATTTCAATTAATATTTAAAAAAAATAAAAATATATTTTTTTTTTACAGTAACAAAACAATCATAAATACATACCTCAATAATCCTTATTTACAATTAAATAAGCAAATAAAAAAAAACTGAACGGCATAGAACAACACAGTATCAGAACGGTCACAGAACACGCGCGTCCGTATCGCGCGGAGGCGGCGGTTGCACTGCCCGCCCGCCCTGCCTCCCCTACCTGTTACAGGTAAAGTAGCTCATATTGACGGACAAATTGATTCCTTGATTAGCTTTGCGTTTGACAATCGTCATTTTAAATTTATTTTTTGAGATAATATTATACTATTTATATTGGTTTGGATTTAGTGCTTTAAGCTCTGGTTGGGCGGAATTGATATAGTAGAGTTAATTCTTAGGTTAAATAGTTCTCCTAAAGAGTTGGCCTATCTGTTACAGGTAAAGTAGCTCATATTGATGGACAAATTGATTCCTTGATCAGCTTTTCGTTTGACAATCGTGATTTTAAATTTATTTTTTGAGATAATGTTTATATTGGGTAATGTGTCTTTGATAGAATTTCCAGCTTTCAGCTGAATTGCTGTAAGTAAACTTAATTCTTAGGTAAATAGTTATAAAACATAATAAACCTTGTTTACTAGGATTCGCCAAATACTGTGCATGGAGGGTGAAGCTGAGCGAAACTATGTTGAACAAAATTTTGCAAAATTTTCTGTTTTGTCCGTACGCGCTAGGTTAATCAAAGTTCAATCTGTGCGAGTGAATTTCAAAACTTACCACAGTTTACTAACTCTATGGGACACATTTTTACTCAATAACTACAATTACAATTATCACCAAACTACTTCCACAACGTCCACAACGGAAGCTTTTTGTTCTGATATATTTGTGGATATGACTGAAAAATAAAAGCTTTTATATAGAAAACTTTACTTATATTTATATTTTATATAGAATAAATAATAAATACTTTCAGCGGAGAATTCAGCGGAGCAGACAGAAAACACTAGTGCTGTGACTCTACTATCCGCCCATAGTTTCGACACTGGGAGGAATACTAGAGAACATAATATTTTTTTTTTTGGGTTCAATATTTATATATATACAGCAAAATTAAAACGGTTTTCCGTATGGTACAGAATTCACTTTTGCCAACGGCATTTTAAAAAGGCTACATACTCAAAACGAAGCCGAAAAAATAGGAACGGAAAAACAGACGCGCTCGAGGCCCACGTTTATGAATTTTGTGAACAAAAATGAATATAGTGTCACCCGAATACTTTGAACTTTTGTTGCTTACATTGTGGTTGTTGAAAGCTTTCTTAGCTTCATTAGTAAGATAGTTTTAATGATACTCATATTTTGGTTTAATGTTATTATTTTAGGAATTTGAGAGGCTAGGCAGAGGGAACCTAGTATTACGATCGGCTATTTCCTACTATCCGCCTAATTTGAAAAATCTCCCTACAGAGATGCTAACAACATAAATAAGTTGTAACAAGCGTATAAAAATTTCGACGTAGCTTGGCGAGAACGCATGGCTTAGTGGTCAGAGCGCCTGGTCGGTTTCCAGGAGGCGCGGGTTCGAGTCCCGCTGCGTTCAAATTTTTATACGTTTTCTAAATAAGTAGGATTATTATTATTACTTATCATATTTTTTTTCAAAAATAAATACAGTATTTAAGCTTTCATTTGTATTTTTATTTATTTGTATATTTCATAATATAATGTTTAATTCCTGGAATTAAATTGGATTGGAATAACTGCATGAATGTAAACTAGTTTCTTTTAACTAAATAAACAAAAAAATATCTACATCAGCATTTAAAATTTAGTTTATGTGAATATTCACACAAGTTATTCGATATGTACATGTTTGTACCATGTCATTGATGAATAAATAACATCTTATTTCGTACGTTATATATGCGTTGAATACTAAAATATTCTTTTACACTGATGTATCTCTAAGGGTAGCTAAAAGTTTATAAATATAAGCGGAAAAGAAATAGGCTTTTTTTCTTTACTCTGCATCTCGCATGTGGAAGAGGATAGGTTAAGTTAGGTTAGAGAGTATAGAGCGCACAGTGTTAAGACACTTCGTTATGCATTTTCCGAATTCTGAAGGCATTGCTTGTTGAGTGAAGGAGCTCAACGATTCGTCTCGACACTAGGAAATTAAAATATTTAATTTCTTCGACTGGGAATCGAACCCACAACCTGTCGCATTTACAGTCACACGTTTGTTGTGTCCATATCTTAGATTCCCTTTGCCTACCCTGCCGTGTACGGGATACAGCGTGAAGTTGATTTTTATTTGATTAATTTTTTGACTTTTAAAATAAAAAAAGGTAAGACCACGTTTATACAAAATTATACAATCGTCTCATCGACATAATAGATATGGGAAAATTACTTTTGTGGAAGTATTACTAAGTGAAAAAAAAGGCCTCTCAAATTGCAGATAATATTTCTCCTGGCGGCATCTGGTCACAGCAAATGAAACATTTTGAATATACTATGGCTGGAGAATGTGAGCTTGGGATTCAACTTTTAAAAAAATTCCAAGGCCGTTTTGGCGCAGTGGCATAAACTTGTGATTGTAGTATTCGTTTTTAATATTAATAAATAATAATTAATTTCTCTTAAGTGATTAACGAATCCGTAACTAACGCTTACAAACGAGCGCTTGTGCCACTGCACCACGACGGCCCCAATAAATATTTGTTTTATAACATATATTTTTTTGTTCGTTAAAGCAGATAAACTATATTGAAATATATTGAATAAATAAAGATATATTGAAAAACGTGGCAGAGATATCGGGTAGCCTTTCATTTTTTATTCATTGTTTGGAGCAAATATACCTTCTTCAAAATTAATTAAATTTTAAATTGCTCTCTCCAGAATTACTATGAAATTCCAATATACTTTTATTATATCTGTAGATATCACGAAAGTATATGCTAATAAATTGTTATAAACAAAAATCAGCTTCACTCTGTATCCCGCACATCGCAGAGTAGGCAGGGGGAATCTAGTGTTAAGACATTCGGTTCCCCACTTTCTGTCGAATTCTGGAAGCATTTCGTGTTGAGTGGTGGAACTCAACGGCGCGCTTTTAGTTCCGCCGCTCAACACATAAATCCTCCAGAAGCGCCAGAGCGAAGAAATGAGAATATAAGCTTAAATATATATTTAATTTCCTCGAGTGGGGATCGACCCCACAACCAGTCGATTTTACAGTCGCTTTTTGTGTCCCTCCGCCACGACTGGCCTGAATTGTCTAAGCAATTTCAATTTAAAACAATGTTTAGCTGAATATTATATTACAAATAAATAAATAAATATTATATTATCACATCACATAAAGATATTTTTTAAGGATTTTTTTAGCTAAACTCTGTATTTCGCACAAGGCAGGGTAGGCAGATGAAACCTGGCAACTTACTTATAATATACTCCGTTCCCATTAAGACACTTCCTCACTTTCTACCTAACTGTGGAGGAATTGCGTGTTGAGTGGCGGCATTTAACGCCGCACTTTGCCTCGTTACCAAAGCGAGGAAATGAAATCATTAAATAAATCGAATGAATCGTCGATGAATTTCTTCGAATGGGAATCGAACCTCTCGCGTTTATAGTTGTACTTTGCCCCTGGTGCTTTTTGAAAACTGCACTTGAATAGATTAAATACAATATTTGAGAATTATCTTTCAAAAATTAATATGAACTTAAAAATGTATAAAAACCGGGCAAGTGCGAGTCTGGCTCGCCCACCTTGGTTCCGTACAAAAAGGTGGAGGTCTCGAGCTTGTGAGCTATGTCGTCGGGCTGAAACTGTTCGTGGCTGGCGGATTTAATACAAAAATTAAAAAAGAGTGCTCCTTTTACGGCTATTATTTTTTATGATTTAACCACAAATGTATATCTACTACCTGTAGATGCTAGCTGTCCAATCATTATTCTAGGTCAACCGGAAGTATCCTATTAATTTGGATTCCCTTTATAGTGTCGAAATACGTGTTTTTTACGATATTAATGGCGTAACGTTTTTAAGTAAATATAGAAATACAACTTTTTCTGGAAATCCAGTGAATGTAGATTTGAATATATATCTGGTTTAAATTTCAACTGGATATCTCCGACCATTTCTGAGATAAAGGCTCTTCACAGACAGACAGACAGACCGACGGACAACAAAGTGATCTTATAAGGGACCTTTTTTTTCCTTAAAAGGTACGGAACCCTAAAAAATAGTTCATTTCTTTACTGTCAATTATTAATACAACATCATTATTAGAAAATAGGGAATTGAATGTTAAATAACACTAGATTCCTCCAGCCTACCCTGCTATTTGAAATAAAAATTAATAAATTCAATTGAAAATTTAGTTTTTGAGTATTTTTATAATAAATAAGCGCGATAAAATATTACGGGCTATACCTACTTGTGGTACTATATTGAAGAAAAAAATTATTATTTACTTATTTTGTAGAAAATCAACAAAACAAAAAAATAATAAAAAACCAATCCAATATAAATATGATAAATCGGTCCAAAAAATGTAACAAGATCAAAATGATCGGCAACAACTCACACGCGAGCTTAAAATAATTCGCAGGCTTTCGAATAAAATTGTTGGTATTTAATATTCACCACATTTGTATTCAACTGGTAGAGTTGCATTTAAGTTACTATAGAATTGTATGAATTTGTCCACCATTAGCTGCTCTTTTGTGAACAGCGATTTTTTCTTTTTTCAATGGATTCGTTGTTAGTGGGTTCGAAATCTCGATGTTTAACAAAATAAAATGCAATGTTCTCTATATCCAACAGGAAATGTTCAAAATTGGTTGTACTCGTCAGAATATAATGTAAACAGACTGATTATACTTAACAGAGTACTCTGTTGAGTACATTTAATTTTGAAGTCTGACAGTAATGATCAGTGATTTATTACTATATTATTATAATCAAAAAAGGTGATATTTATATAATCTCCACACAAAAAGTAGTGCACAGAATGTGAGTTCGATTCTCACTCGAGGAAATGAAATATATAATAACTTCATTTCTTCGCTATGGCGTCAAGACAAAGCGCGGAGTTGAGTTTCGTCACTCAACACGTAATGCTTTCAGAAATGGAATTTTTTGAATTGGATAAATAAACATTTGTAACATTTTAACTAAACTACTCTGAACTATTTGCCTAAATATGTATAGTGTCGCAGTTTAATAGTACAGTAATTTTAGTTACAATTAAGGAATATATTTCCCGCTGTCAAAATAGCTTATCTTTTTTTAGCTTCATCCTGTACCTACTCCTCACACATAACAAGGTGGGCAGAGGGAACCTGGGAACCTAGTGCTAAGGCACTCAGTTCCGATTAAGACACTTCCGTTTTCCATTTTTTGCTTAATTGTGGCGGCATCAACCTAAATCTGGTGTAGAGTGGCGAAATTCAATACAGTACTTTGCACCAACACCAAAGTGAAGAAATTAAAATACTAAATATTTCATTTTATCGAGTGAGAATCGAACCCACAACGAGTCACATTTACAGTACCCCTGCGCCACGACTGGTCTCATAATAATAATTATTTCTCGTTACTTTTATTACTTCTTTCATTTTACTTAGAGTAGCCAGCAAAAGTCTGAGTTAATGTTTTCTATGAGAAATATGTTTCGTTCATATAATCATTTTTAAGTTAACACTCGTTCATCTATATTTAAATGTACATATTTACTACACTATAAAATAACAAAATTTATAATTGTATATATCAACCGAACGATTCACGCTTCAGTTTATAACTTAATTGGTAAGTTACATATAAACTAATCTTAAAATGGGATTTCCTTCCTAGAATGATCCAATTCAAACTAAAATTTAATTACAAATTATCATCAACACTCAATTCTTCATTTTATCAAACAGACCCAAGCGGTTACCCCGGGGAGCTACTATGAGGGTTTACTTGCGCTGTATTTTCTTAGTAAATGGGTAACCTGAATAAATTGACTATTAAAAAGATTTTACCTTCATAATATTATCAATTCTAGATATGTTTTAACTTTTTGATCCTTTTTATTTTGTGTCCATATTTTTTGTAAAACATCGGCTTGGTTTTATTTAACGTTAAAATTTTATTCAATTCAAATTCACTAAAAAACACTTTGTGTCTAACAATTTTTGATAATAAATAATCGATAATATAAATTGATGAATTATTTTAACTTAACTTACTAACTTAAATGCTATAAAATGTCTAAATAATCAACAACAAGTAAAATAACAAAAAAAAATAACTTGAAAAAACAACTTAGGCAAGTATTTTTTTAATTTTTTTTTTTAAATCTAATATAATAAATAATTCTTTTAATTTAAAATTTAATATGGTTTAAAATATAAAGAAATTTCAGTTTTGGCTAATATAATAAATATTATTTAGTCCCCATTGAATATTTAATCAAATTCAAAATAATCTCATTATTAGCCCCTTTTAGAACTCCTAGTATATTTATGTATTCAAATAATGCTTTACTATCCCTCTAAATGTGTTTATTATTTAAAACCTAAGTTTAAGACGCTGGGGCACTGTAAACGGTAATAGGTAGTGGGTTCGATTCCCATTCGAGGAAATTAATATGTATGTATTTTTATTTCCTCGCTCTGATAACGAGGCGATGATGATTTTAAGTAATTATAACTTATATGATGCCAACATACCTAACAAAAAAGAAAAATCATACTTTTTCCTGTAAAACAGAATAGGCAGAGACAATTTAGTGTAAAGACACTTTGTTCCCCGCTTTCTGCTGTCCTATATATAAATGAAAATGTCTAAGGATATAAACACAGATTATAAAATGTCAGTGAAGTAGAAATTTCCCCCAATTTTCCCCACTCGAGGAGATGTAATATTTACGTAAATGGATATTTCCATATCTTCGCTCTGGTGTCGAGACTAAGCGCGGCGTTGAGTTCTACCACTCACACACGCAATATCTCCAGAATTCGCCAGAAAGTGGAGAACGGAGTGTCTTATACTAGGTTCCCTGTGTCTACCCTGCTGTGTGCGGGATACAGCGTGAAACTGATTTATTTGATTTACTTAAGAAATTACTGTCGTTTTTAATGATAGAAAATAAATAATAAAATTTACGTTCATATATTACGTATACGTGTTACAATAAAAATGCTTTATGACGGCGACATTTGATGACTTATATAGTGTTGAAATTTATTCCAAATGTATCAAAAACCTATATATGTAAATAATGAATATTATATTTTATTCGTTCACAGAGATATTTAATTTATAGTATCCCTATATAACGTACACGTACATATTACGTACAAGGTTTTGTTTTACATGCAGTTTTGTATACTAAATTTACAATAAGTTGTGTTGCAATAAATCTTAGCTTTAAACCTTAAATGAATATTGTTTTTTATTAGATGCATTTTTTTTTAAATATTGACATATGTGTGAAACATATGTCAATATTTTTATTTTATAGTTTGCGAATTATATAGGAAGACAGTTATTAACATCATCATCATCATCCCAGTCTCAGGTTCGCCTCCTAGTGGACAAAGGCTTCTCTGGACGATTTCCAGGACGCTCGGACCCTTATCCTTATCCTTAAATAATAAAAAATACTAATAAAAAAGAAAATCTTTATATCCTCCGTATGGAGCGGTTTTTGCGACCTGAACCAGATCGTTGATCCACTCGGTGGGTGCCTGCCCATTGAGTGTCGTCCAATTGGTGAACGCCATTCGAGAACCATTCTAACCCAGCTACCATCGGTTTTCCTCGCCTCGTATTGAGATGAAGACAGAATCTTATTAGGAACCAATATTTTATTATACAATATACAATATCTTATACATCCTGAAATATATAAGTTATAAGACAAAAAAGGAATATAATAACTAACACCGCCTACATGACACTGTATATATACACCACTACAGAGATAATAAATATGATAGTCTTGTCCACATTGCAGCTTCTCTATATTGAATGTTTCAGTACATGTTTCAGCGTCGTATTCTATCGAAACGATGTTCGGATGTTAGCGTTTCATCACGACTGTAGGTCGAAAATTACATACAACGTGGCATATTTTTTTGAAGGACATGCTTTATTT
>DWMY01001466.1:0-14656 GCA_018249775.1 Heliconius hecalesia formosus | reverse complement strand
TAAATCCAAGCAGCAACTTCCATCTCATACTGGCCGAACTCTTAATGGCCTGAGCTTCATCCAATATCATATACTGCCACGACACTCTGTTCAAATATTTCAAATCGGACACTACTATTTGGTATGAGGTCACTACCACGTGGAAAGCCGCTTGCCGTGTGTGGAGATCTTTACGTTCCCAGAACTGTCGAAGGATTTTACGTTCACTTGGACTACCCCAATATGGCACCTGTAAATTTATATATGGGTTTATTATGTTTATATTAAATATAGTGATATTTTGTAAATGAAATAATAATTAAATAAAAATAACGTAATTATTGATAGTCAAGAGAATATTTTTAAAACACGTACACAATATATTTATTATAATATTTAAGTACTTTAAATAAACGAATAACTTTTAACTCAGTTAATGAAAAATATTCTTTTCTTTTAAAAAGATTGAATAACATTGACTTATAATAAACGTGAAAAAAAATATTTTCCAAAGATATTAAATTGTAAAAAAAAACTGTTAATACTGTAAATGTTGATTTTAAAAAAAGTTGTCCTATCGTTTTATAATATATTTTACATATAAATTATAAATATTCCAAATTACAACACAACTTACCACTTTAAAATCAGGTACAAATCTTTGCATCTCCTGCTGCCAATTATGTAAAGTTGAAGCTGGAGACACCACCAGGAAAGGTCCCCACACGCCTAGCCTCTCCGCCACGTGACATAGAAACGCTATACATTGCACTGTTTTACCTAAACCCATTTCATCTGCTAGTATTCCACTTATGCCCTGGAGAAGTGAAATAAATATTTCGAAAAATAAATTATGTAATAATGTATTATGTTCATGCTAAAAGTTTTAGATAAAAAATCTATACAGACAATTGATTGAAATCTAGACAGATTGATTGAAAGAAATTTATTAGATATAAATATTTCTTTGACTAGAAATCAAACCAGTAACAATCAGTTGAATATTTTTATCATAATTAAGTTGGATACGAAAGCCTAATACTATCCAGTTCTCATCTGTGTGACCATTGCCAGTTATGTGAGAAAATCTAAAGTTTAAAAACAAAATACTACAACTTTCAGTATTTTGTTACGTTTGAACACATGTAGAGTACGGTCGACGAGTCATGACTGTCTTAAAACTGGTTGTAGGTGGTTATGCAAATTTGATTTAAAAAAAAAAATACTGAAAATTAGTTTATTGCCAAGTAAACAATGCTCAATAAACGACAAAAGTAAACAAACTTCAGGCCGGTCACAATTCGTCGATCGTACTGTAACCGCGGCCAGAATTTTGAAAAAGCTGATAAAAATGTAGACCCAAAATACATATTTTATATGCGAGATGAACGACACAGCTAACAAAAGACAACACGCACCTGGTCGTACAGGTTGGCGAGCCAGTTCATGCCCTTGAGCTGGTAGCCTTTGAGCGTGCCGCGGAAGATGGCGGGCTGGTCGTGGTCGCGGCGCGCGTCGCCGTCGGGCGCGGGCGCGGCGCGCGCGCGCTCCGCCTGGAACGCCGTGCGCGCGTGCCGCGACGCCAGCGCCTTCATCTCCTCACTGGGAATCGGACAGTGACTTATTAAAAAACATACATCTTTATATATTTTTCCAAATAACAGATCTAAAAAGAACCTTCAGACATCATCATACTACTTACATCTAGTTGATTTGTGATGTTATTTATGGTAAGTATGATTTGTTATTAAATAACAAAATATAATCAATTATTATAATACTCGGTTCAAATATCTTAACTTTTTTTCAAAGGCACCAAATCTAGACAAGTCTAATATGTCTTTACGCTTTCTTTTTCCTGTGTACTTTCAATTTATTGTTGCAACATTGCCTGCCTACAAAACTCTGTACATTATTTATACATACTAAATTTTAACCATCATTTTCTAAATATTGAAAATAGTTCTCTATGTAGAAAACTATTAGACTGAGATCCCTGGCCTCCAGACTTTAAAGTAGAAAACGCTTGTATTTAAATATGTTTTGAGAATAATGTAAAAAAATATATTTATTATTACCAGACCCTTGCACAAGGGTGTGACTGCAACGGTTATGGGTTCGATCCCCACTCAGCTTCACGCTGTATCCCGCATACACCAGAGTAGGCAGAGGGAAACTAGTGTTAAGACACTCCGTTCCCCACTTTCTGCCGAAATTTGGAGGCATTGCGTATTGAGTGGCAGCACTCAACGCCGCGCTTTGCCTCGACACCAGAGCGAAGAAATGGAAATATAAATTTAAGAAAATATTTCATCTCCTCGAGTGGGGATCGAACCCACAATCAGTCGGTTTTAGTCACACTTTGGGCCACTGCGCCATGACTCACTCCCCACTCGAGGGAAATATTTATTTAAAATTTATATTTCCATTTCTTTGCTCTGGTGTCGAGACAAAGAGGCCTGCTGTGTGTGGGATACAGCAAAAATCAGTTTTTTTTTTTTTACCAGTACTTTTACGTGGGCCTTTAAATTCTGCCAAACAACCTTAGGGACATCTGTCCTTAAGGTTGTTTAAAATTGAGGCAAGCTATGTTATATTAGCAAGCTTTAATTTTACAAATATTATTTATGGATATTTCAAGATCCCTTATATTCACCCAGACCAAACCTATGGCTCAATTATCCCCCCAGACGGAGATGTACCTTTACGTGACGCTATCTCTAAAAGAGCCCTACTTTCAAGTTAATGAGTATGCATACTGTCTTAACTACATATTAGACTAATAATCCTCAAAACTTCAGCTTTGCTAAAATAACATAGGCCTGGAGATCCTGGGATCTTAGGCTATTTAGTAACAGACACCAACATGAACAAGAAAATACTAACCAATCATAATTATCAATAGCGGCAAGCCTCGGATCTGCATCTTCATCTAACTGACTTAGGATCATATCGGCATCAGTGTCGGTGTCCTCCGCATTTAATTTCCGTTGCATGAAATGAGCGTAGAGTTCCGTTTGGGTAATTAAGAAATTTAACTTTCGACGTTGACGTTTCGCCTCCATTAGTTCCACGTCCATCTGTGAAAATACCATATTTTTTATAAAAAAAATATCCAAATGTGATATGAAGATGACAAAATGAAAGAATGACTTTAGACCGTCGCGAGTCGTAGCGCTGTGGACGCAGTGTTTGACTTTACAGTCCTTACTCAGGAGATGTAAGCATATTTAATTTACTTCCATTTCCACACTCTGATAGATTCAGCACTCTATTAACACGGGCTACTCTGTTATATGGAAAATTGTCAAGTGAAGTGTGAAAGTAAAACAAGTATTATATATATTTAATTAATACTAAACATATTTAATGAATATTAATTTGACAAGTAAAAAGATAAATTTATGAAACTCGTCTTTGTCGTTCTAGTATATAGATAGAGTAAAATTCAATTCTGGCTAATAATGCCACAAATTTTAAAAAAATACTAGAAAACCATATATAAATAAATATAAGGCAGTTTCCACCTTCCTCTGCTCCTCCGCCTCCCTCTCCATGCGGCGGCGCGTCTCCCTCTCCGCGCGGTCGTACCTGCGCCAGTACGCTTGCATCTCTCTGCTCAACCGTTTGCAACGCCATACTGTTTCCTTCATGTTCTTTTGTGACTGTTGGGAAAAAAATATTAAGTGTAATTCATATAAAAATGTGAACGTGGCTGAATTTGTCTGGTCCACTGGTTACAAGAGGTTTACAAGAGGCGCGGGTTCAAAACTGGCTACATAAAAAATATTTTTTCTAAAAAGTATTTTTATTTTGTAAGTGAAGAATAACAATCTAAAAATGTTAAAAATATTATAAGGTTTATTAGACGACAGAGTACAACATATTTATTCTACTAGATGGCCCCATACACAATATAATATTGCATAAAACATAAAACATATGACATTTGAGGCCAGCCATGGCACAGGGGCACAAATTGTGACTGTAATCGCGACTGGTTATGGGTTCGATGCCCACTCGAGGAAATTAAATATTTATTTAAATTTATATTCTCATTTCTTTGCTCTGGTGTCAAGAATAAACGCGGCGTTGAGTTTCACCACTCAATACGCAATGCCTCCAGAATTCGGTAGAAAATGGAGAATGGAGTGTCTTAACACTAGCTTCCATCTGCCTGTCCTGCCGTGTGCGGGATACACCGTGAAGTTGATGTGTTTTATTATAAAAAAAAATATATAGAAATCACTTTAATACAATTTTCTTGGGTCAAGTGATGGTAATTGATGACCAATTACCATCACTTAACCCAAAGTTTTGCTTCCCTTGTCAAATCTAATTAAAAAAACTCACCTGCATAGCAACATGCCGCCAATGTTTACAACACAATGCAGAAAGTCTCTTTCTCTGCAGCATCAGCTCTCTGTGCTGTGCCGTTCTCGCTCTCTGCACCTTTCCCAGTTCCTTTTTGACGAGGAGTTGCCAATGTCGTTTTCGACGGGCTGTTAAAGCTTCTGGGCTCTTTAGTGTGGGTTTTTTACGGCCTCTGGTTGGGAATTAAAATAATTAAAGTATTAAAAATTGTATTTTTTGGCTTCAAGCATGTCGGACACGGCAGAATTTACGCAGAGGAAACCTGGAAACTTAGTGTTAAGATGCTCATTCTTCATGAGACACTGCTCCTATTAAGACACTTGATTGCTCATTTTATGAAGAATTCTAAATGGACTGTTCCACCCTTATTTCATTTTTATTATCAGAGCAAGGAGAAAAAGCACTTACTCGAGTGGAATGAAACCATGACCACCACATTCACAGTGAGACACTATATGAATTTGTGGTGCATCATGAATTCAATTAAAATATTAATTAAGAGGTAATGTAATGAATATTGCAATGTTTTCAATTGTGTAAAGTCATGAAAAAGATATGGTACCTGACTCCTGGCTTTTCAGCAATAGTAAACTCATCTGTATCATTTTCTTCTTTAAGATTTCTCAATTGTTCTTCCCAATCCACTCCATCAGGCTGTTAAACAAAAATCATCATAAACAAGTATACTACAGCCAATCAAATAATTTAAAATAAAATATTATGGAGAACAGTAGTAGCGCAGTATCGCAAACGTGCGACTGTAAGCGCTACACATTATGGGTTCAATCCCAACTGAAGGAAATGAACAGTTTAACATTATTATTTCCTCATTATGAAGTGCCGCAGTTAGTTCCGACACTTAGCACGCAGTGCCTTTAGAATTCAGTGGAAACTGGAGAATGGAAGTGTAGTAATGGGAATGGAGTGTTTTAACTCTAGGTTTAAATGTTCCCTCTGCTTTAACTCTGTTTTAACTCTAGGTTTAGATATACCCGCCGTATGCAAGATACAGCATGAAGCTAAAAGAAAAAAATTACATGTTCATAGCAAATATTTAAATTAAAACTCGAAGTAGAATAAATATTTAATACTTCAAAAAAATATTTTATCTTTTAATTATTTTTAAAAAACTTTACATTCAAACTCAAATTGCTTATAGATATGTTTATATTTTATGTGCATCAATTAAATAGTTATGAATGAGTTATGAATATGTATATTTCCATTTCTTTGCTGTGGTCTCAAGGTGAATTTGGCAGAAAGTGGGGTCGCAAGGGAGCCGCTTGTAATTAATTTAAATTTACTTACAGCATCACTACCTTCATTATACCCTCTATCTCTAACTCGGCCTCTTTTAGGTTTTTGATTGCCTCTAGCACCTCTTTCAGATGGACGGCCTCTTCTGCCTCGACTTGATGCTGGTTGTATGGGGCGGCTTATCCTTCTCTCAGGGTATCTATCTATGGTGGACAGCAAACCTGCCCCATAGTACATGTAGCGAGAATTCTGGAAATATATACATTTTTTGTTGTTTTTGTGGTTCTTGTAGTTGTAAAGTAAAATCACTTAATTTGTGAGTAAAATATTAATAGATACAAATGAAAAACAAATACCTACTTTATAATTTTTTTAAAGATTGAGAATTTATTCCTGATATATGTCAAATATTTTTCTATTCTTTTAGAAAAATATTTTACATAAATATTAAATATTAACCTAGTAAATCTTAAATCCACACCTTGAATTTGGAAACTATCCAAGCACTTTGTCATTGGTTCTGAATAAAATGCTTGACTAGCTTGGAATTCCAACTTTAGTAGTTACACATCTCTAATGGGACTAATTTGATCAGCACTACAAAATAAGTGGTGTTCTATATAATATTTTTAATTTGTATCCCACATATAGCTATACACTGTATCCAACATACAGCAGAGTAGGCAGAGGGAACTGTCCCCACTTTCTGATGCCAAATTTTTAAGGCATTGCCTGTTGAGTGGTGGAACTCAATACCAAAATTTGCCTTGGTACCAGAGCAAAGGAATTAATAAATCATTTTTAATTTCTTCAAGTGGGAATCAAACCTATAACCATTACACACAGTCACACACTAATGCCACTACACTATGATAGACTCCACTACACATTTAATTATTTTAACAGAGTATGCTAACACTAGATTCTCTTGCCTATTCTGCTTTGCAGCATAAAGTGTAAGACCAACAAAAAGCAATAATAAGACATTTTCCTACCCCTGGATCCTTATAATATTCCTTTGCATATTTATTATGAAAATGTCTTTCCCTGAGTAATCGTTTTATTCTTAGATCTTTAGCAGCTGATGTATCCTCTTCACTACTTGATTCAGTTTCTGATGACAACAATACATCTCTAAGCCACTGACGTTCTTCTCCAACAGATGCCAAATTATATAATCTCAGGCGATCGCTTTGTCTTTCTGTTTACAAAAGAGAATCTCTATTGATTATAAATGTATTCAATATAGATACAGAATAAATCATATTAAATAATTCAAGTTATGATTAAAGTACAAGAATACTCAAATAAGAATGTACAAAATAACATAAATCTTTTAACTGTTTTCTATATACAATTAAAAAAACTGTTCTTATACCATAACATAAGATTTATCATAATTCTAGTATATTATGTTAAAATGTAGAACAAAAACACTGTTATCATACCTTGTTTAGTAGTCACAACTCCATGCATATCTTTATCACCCTTAGACATTTCATTGGGCATAGATTTTACGAGTGAATCATCATCACTGTCACTGCCTCCATCAGAGTTAAGTATTTTTTCCACCTGGTTCACAAATGGTCTGATATCTAAGGCGGCTTCCAGCCTTTGAATATGTATGGGTCTAGCAACTTCATGACGCTTTAAAACTGTTTTGCTTACCATAGATTTTTCAGACATCTCACTTTCTGAAAAAAAGATGACATAGTCTGATACATAACCCAAAACAAGTTTGTATATTATATGTCCAACGGGACAGAAATACTTAAGATTCTCTTATCTAATATAGTGTAACACATAGCGTTTTCACACAAAAATTCGATGGATTTCGAATAGCATTAGGTCAGGTAAGACCAATATACAAAGTATCACTTACGCCAATTTCCAAATCCTCCAGGACGTGTGTACCTTGATTACTTAACGTTAAATTCCATAACATTCACAAAATGGCGAATGAGAATACTCGACAAATCGCTGTCAATGTCGCCGCCCGAGCGGCGCACATTACTACTCATTTCGTATTTGAGCTTGAAAAAACACAAACCCGCCATAATAAGCTGCGACGTTCTGTTAACTATTAGAACTACAATTTTGTACATATATAACCAATACGCGCTAAATTCAAGACAGTTGACATAACGTTAACCAATGATAATGGCCGAATATTATAGAACGACCAATAAAAATATAGATATTTAAACATATACGTAAATGTAATTGAAAACTAATCTTTATCACAATACGATGCATTCAAATTGAAAACTCAGTTTTTTATTGATGAAATATTTAATATCATAACCTCATATTATTTAAAATATATTCAATTATTATATGTTATCGATATTATTTTAAAATAAAAGATTTTAAAAGATATGTACAAATCAATTTAATGAGATGCAATATATATATTTTTTTTAAATTACGAAATGAAAGCTTAAATTGAAAATCTTTAAAGTTGTAGCCAGGTGCGTTTTACACAACAAAAATATTGTGTTTTTCCTTTCCTATAGGAATTTTGCAAATTTTTAATATTTCCCTATATTCCAAAAATACCTTATGACTCAAATTTCGGACAACTTTCTGCATACCTATAGTATTTTACACTGTACGTCGTCAGTTAGTCACTCAATAAAGGAAGAGTTTTATAAATATAGAACACAAGTACCGCCATCCGCCGTAAACATAAAAATAAGTAAGAGTAATAGTCAAATTAATAATTTAAAAAAAAAATATCAATTCGATTGATTTTTTTTTTATGTTTGTTACTTAATAACTTTTGACTGGGTGAACAGATTTTGATGATTCTTTTTTATTTGAAAGCTAGTGCTTCCCATGTAGTCTCATTTTAATTTGGTCCATTTCTGACAATGGTATCTGTAAGAAAATCACATAAGTCTAAAATTTGCATTAGGTATGTACGCGACAAATAGACGAATCACTCAATATCACACAAATCAATTTCGATGATTCGTAATCGATAAATTTACTTAACATAAAGTCATATATACTTTAATTTTGTACACGCTTAGTAATTTAATATTGTAGTAAGGTTGTCGTAGCATTAGCTTGATACCGACTTCAAAATTATAAATTTCTATCCTTAATTTGTTTTGTTTAACTAAATCAAAGTACGTTTTACTTTATGTTAGTAAATTTATTTTTCACTTTTTGGTGTATTGTTTGAAGTTGGTTTTTTTTTGTAAAAAATAATTTAATTATTATGGAATTGTTATGTTTGCTCTTAAGATTACGTTTATTATTTCGTTAATTAGAAAATAAATAAATCAATAATATTAGTTATTCATGAAAATATATTTCATTACATAGTACATATTTTTTTATACCAGTAACTGTTAGTGTTGATAACAAGGTGAAAATATTATTCGGCTAAGGTTTATTTTCTAACAGAATAGTTCTTTTTAAATGAATAAAGCAACATTTTATGAAGAAATATTTTTTTTAGAATTATAAATATATAACGTAATGTGTATGTTACAAGTGCTTATAACATTTTTAAGCACATATAGCTTATCTAAATTATAAAATAGGTTATTATGGTAAATTTAATAATATCAATAAGCATTGTAATTCTATATGTAATATTATATAATTTTACACATATGAGTGATGCGAAAATATTATTATATTTATACAATATACAAATGATTTAATTTAATATTAAATTTATAAAACTTGTTAATAAAGTATATTTGTCTGACTATGTATATTAATAATTTTGTTGTGAGCAGTTTATCGTAGCTCGATATCATTTCAATGTTATAATGATGCGAACATCACTAAATTATAGCGTCGAAATATACCAACATTAGCACTAAGAAAGAAGTATTGTACTTGACTGCCTTAAAACATTGATTGCTTTTTATTCTGTGTGAACCTTAAAAATTTTACATTCTGCTACAGCATAATAATAATTTCAGAGTATTTGATAACTGATAAATAAAATGTTTAAAGTGATATAAATAAATATAACATGCTAGTTCTTCATTTGGTGAAACCCTTCACATCCGCAGCAAATTGCAAGCACTGGTTGAATCCAATATGGTGGTCGTTTGTTGTGGCTTTCAAGTGATTTGTTAAATATTTCATTTTTGTAAGTTCTTTTGTGATTGTATCGTATAATTCAAAATGTTCAGTTAAGCAATAATAGCTTACAGCTTAGAGCATAGTCTTTGAGTGCATACCGACAGAATTTTAAAATCTTGGCAATTTTCAAAAATATATATTTGATGAAGTGCAAAATATAAAATAAACTATTAAATAAAAATCTTTTATCAGTATGTCTGGCTATATAAAGTGAATAAGTGAGTGATCTTAATTTAAAAAAACATAACAAAAAAGAATAAGCGCGGGATATGTGGCTTGAACTTAGTTAAGCGTCAATTGCATTCTTATTGCTGTTTTTTTTACTAATACCATTGGATTATATTTTTAAAACTGATAAATATTGTGTAATTTATAAAGTTAAAACACTCGCCGTCTCTGTTATTTCTATAATATGTGACAATATGAAATTGTTGTAGTATTTCTAACCTCAAAAATTGCCGGGTGCGGCTAGCGCAAAGCAAACAACTGGTGCATAATTCAGTTTATATATTCTTTCTTTGGTCATTAATAATTATTTTCACTTTTATTTCAGATGTTTATCTTTTTGTGATCTGTTCTAATTGATTTATAACAATGGACGAAAAAGAAATTATAGAAAAGCCCAGTGAGACAGAAAGCGAGAGCAAAGTAGATACCACTACTGAAACCGAAGCAGAAAACCCCGAAGCTCAAAATACTGAAACCGATACAACAACTGAAGTTACAAAGGAAACTTCTGAAAGTGGTGATATTAATAGTGATAAAAATATTAGCAATATAAATAGTGATACTGAAGTTAATAGTGATATACAAAATAATTTGGACCATGATGTAAATAAAGAACATAGTGATAATATTGATAACAGCAATGCCTGTGAAAATGTAGAAAAAGAGGACACTAATGTTGTAAAAGATAGCTCTTGTGATTTACCAACTGAAAATGTGGAAAGTGAGGATAAAAACTTAGAAAAAGGTATTTTAGAGAGTTTTTTTTATATAATATTAGAAAATGTAAAAAAATGCAACCATTGTGGTTCAATGGAATAATATCTAATAGTAAACATGATATATTGTGGGTTCAAGACCCTTAGGGCATATCATAATTTTTAAATGATACTCTTTATTTAATAATAGTAACAGTTTCCTTTCTCTGATAGACAAAACAATGTTGATTTCTACCAGTCAATATATAATATCTTGAAGATTGAATAGTAAACAGGAAATAGCATTTTAACACTAGTTTTGTCTCAATTTCAAAAATCACCTTGCAATTTTGCACGCTAAAACAAAAGGGCATTCCAGAGCTAGTATAAAGAATTTTCAGCCAAAGTATGAGAGTGATGCTTCACTGGAAGCTCACCTCTAAAATAAACCAGACAAGAATCAACTACCTTCTTCGATTATTGTTTTTATAAACAGATTGCCAAGTAGCAGCCTACATAAAAAAGAAGTTTTGTTTGTCTATCTAATAAATATATTGTAATTGCCAGTCGTGGCGCAGGGGCACAAAGTGAGACTGTAAAAAACCGGCTGGTTGTGGGTTCGATCCCCACCCAAGGAGTTGAAATATTTATTTAAATTTATATTTCCATTTTTTCTCTCTGGTGTTGAAGCAAAGCGCGGCGTTGAGTTCTGCCACTCAACATCCAATGCCTTCAGAATTTGGCAGAAAGTTGGGATCAGAGTGTCTTAACACTAGAGGCTGATTTATTTATTTTATTAATTTAAATAAATATTAAATGTTTTTGCTTAAATAGAATAGTTTTTAGTAATTGATTTAAAATCAGAGTGTAGACATATACATTGATTTTGACTCAATTTTGTCTAGGAGAAATGTTTATATCCTGTTTATTAAGATGAAGTGCAACATTAGCTTCTACAACCTGCCATTTAATGATGTTAATTATAAATATGATGAGAAGAGAGAGAGAGAGAACTGTCACTCATCTTATTATTCAATTGTTTAAAAATATTTAATTTCATTTTGCAGAAGAAAAGCCAGATGTTTCTACACAACCAGAAGAGCAAACTGAGGATGTAGAAAAAAAAGCTGAGGATGTAGAAAAAGATACAAGTTTAGAACCAACAACACAATCTGAAGAGGTTGCTTTGAAAGAGGAAGAACAAGAAAAAGAGAGTCCCCAACAAGATAATGAAGCTCCCGAAGAAGTGAAGGCTGAGGCAGATTCAGAAGAAAAGCCTGAACCAAGTACGTCAGATAAAGAAATTCCAACAGAAAGCCAAGACTCAAGTCAACAAATTAATGAAAATAAAGATGAAGGTGATGATAAATCAGAGGTCAGGAAACCGGAGTTTGAAACCGCACCCAATTGCTCTATTGATGATCAGCAAGAAGATCACACTCAAGTAAGTTATATTGTTTAAAGTATATAAAAGTTGTTATATTCACTTGGAAAACCATCAAGGTTTCAAGAAATTGTATGCAGTGAAAGAGCTAAATGCCACACTTTATCTTGTTACCAAGCTATGAATGTTAAAATAGTTCAAATTATTTTTATTCAAGATGTGGTGTTCAGTCAGTTCACCACTTAATAATTACTTGAATTTGGGTAGAAAGTTAGAACAGAATGTCTTAATACTAGGTTCTACTTACTCTTACGTAAGTAGATTACTCTTCTTTACTTACTGTAGTTAAAATAATGTTTAAAATATTTTTTATTTGTATTTAATTTTTATAGGCATTAGATCCCTTTGATGCTTTGCTAAAAGATCGTTCAGATTCAACTGATACTCCAGGGCAGGCAAATTTATCAACATTAAACATCAATGATGATTATGATGATGATCATAATGCCGACCTACATGCGGGTGATGATCAATGTCATGATGATGTTGAAGATGAACATGCTCCAGGTAATTTAATTTAAATTTCTGTAGCAAAAATTACTATTTGGCAGTTTATCTACTAAATAATGTTTTGGGGTCATTGCAATGCATTTAGGCAGCATCTGACTGTATAGGGTCGATCATCATTGGAGGGAATGAAATTTCATTTTGCCTCTGGCATTTCTGGCAAAAAGCTAGGGAATGGAGATTTGGCACTTGATTCTCTCTGCATATTCTGCTCTATGTGGAATAAATTGAGCAGCTAAAAGCTATGTTTTACATGTTTTCAATACATTTAATCTTAGTAGCTTTGCTTCTTTGGGTAACATTGACAGTGGGATCTAGAACTAATTTCGATCATTTTTCCCTATGAGACAATACTATTGACTAATTAATTTTTAATATGTTTATTTCAATTAATAAATGTTCATTTTAAAAATGAAATTTAAGACTCAGAAAAAAAAGAAATTTAACACTCAGAATAAGGAAAACACAAATATAGATAGATAATGCTACTTTAACACCATTACCATCTAACATGCTAAATGAATTGCCATCTGAAATTGAAAAAAAAAATGATGATGTTGTATCTATATATTGTACAGTAGATACCAGTAAAATTAGTAGAAAAGATCCAGACATCTACATAATTGATGCTGATTTTGTGGGGGATTATTTGAGGAACAGACAATTAATACACAAGTTCTTTAAATTTTTATTGTAATTTGCTTTAAAGTTTTATATAAAATGTGTTTTTAAGTATCTTTTGATGCTGTTTAAAAATATATAGTATATGTATATAAAACACTAGTCTGATTCTTTATTTTCTTTAATGTAAGACAAAACTACAGAATGATTGTTATGTTACATCAGATACATCTATTATTTAATAAAAACATGTACCAATGTTACATAGATTAATAAGAAGAATAATTATGATAGCCTTTTTATGAATGGTCCCTTGTGTATTAAAGTTACCCATTTGATGGGGGTAACTTTGATAGGCTACAAAATTCAGTTTTTCTTCTACACTGATGTATTTTAAAAGGTTTTTGTGAATGTCTATGGGTGGAAAGTGTTACTTTTCCCATATATACAAGGTTAGGCAGAATGGAGGGAGGGTAAAATGAATATTTTTTCGTTATAAAAAGCTAGAGATTTATATTTAATATATCAATTGGTTTTTTGCGATTTATATTTAATATATTTTTCTCGGTTTTTTGCAGAGGATGAAAGCAGTTTATCAGAACTCGTAGAGCAACCTGGTGCAGATGAAGAAGTTTGTTTGTTACCTGATACAGAAAGAGAGATCTCAGACGCTGATAAGGCTGCCGCTGAAAAAGTTTTAGCTGAAAAACGGAAAAGGGATGAAGGTTCGTTTAAAAAAAAACTTGTTTGAGTATTTAATATCATATTTAGTTAACCATTACTAAAGAACTTTGTCATACCATTGGAAGTTTTGTCTTTATATGCATGATTTATGGTTTTTTTTTCTTAAATGAGTGCCATTGCCTTGTTTTTAACCATGCTCAAAAATCAAAAATAAATTACGATAATAATAATACAGAAAAAAAAAACAACTTTATTATTATTGTTGCTACGATTTATTTCTGATTTTTGGTATTGATAATTATGCTCTATCATGTGTGTTCTTATAGTTATATCCTATTCACATAGCCATGAGATAAAAGGTAAATATGTCAAGAAGGTTATTTTATAGGTAATGATTGATAGAGCAACTATATTAATAAAAAAAAATCAGTGGTTTTATTAAAGTATGCTGATAGTGTTATATATACTTATATAGCGATATTTAAAGCCAGGAACATGGTAAAAATCAATATTAAAATCTAAAAATGTTTCTATTTACTCATTTTACAGAAACATAAATAGGCCGGACGTGGCGCAGTGGCACAGGGTGTGACTGTAAAATCGACTGGTTGTGGGTTCGATCTCCACTGGAGAGATGAAATATTTACTTAAATTTATATTTCCATTTCTTCGCTCTGGTGTCGAGGTTAAGCGCGGCGTTGAGTTCTGCCACTCAACACGCAATGCCTCCAGAATTCGGCAGAAAGTGGGGAACGGA
>DWMY01001465.1:0-14658 GCA_018249775.1 Heliconius hecalesia formosus | reverse complement strand
TGTATAGCTTTAAGTTTTATGATATTTATTATACATAATATGATAATGGTACATATAAATATTCTTATTATAATAAAAAGACATTCAGTAGTAAAGCATTTTTTTATTAATACTTTTATTTTAATCATTTTTATAAACAGAATATGCGCATTGGGACCGTGCTGGTCTCATAAATCAAAGGTCCATGGATCGAAGCAACGCTCTATTAGAATCATATATCATTTTAAAGAGACATTATAACTCATTCTGTTACACAACGAAAGATAAGAACTACTTTCCCAACAAATGTTTGCAAATAATTTTCATTAAAAAAAGGAAAGTATGCTTATTTTTTTACATAAATATATATTTTTGACATTCTTCCTCTTGGCATTAATTCCGTACTTTGCATGGTTTGTAACGTCCTCGGTAATAAGACCATTGGCTCTCATGTCCTGCATCACGGCATCTAACTAGCGCTTCCTTAAGCATCTGGAGGATCTAACTCCAGGGACGGACATAGCAAGACACTTGAATCCGACGTAGTTCCTAGGTCAGCTCACAACGTGGCCATACTATCTCATGCGACGCTCTTGGAAAACTACGTCAGAGACCCCAAAACTATCTCGAATGAATGTGTTGCGTATGTGGTCAGACTGCGTTACGCCGTACATCCACCTCAGCATTGATTGAGCGTGACGTGAAATTCCTTAGTGTGACGAAATAGTACAAGCCAACATTCACTGCCGTATAAAAGATTCGATCGGACGATACTCTTGTATATCAGCCCTTAGAGCTTAGACGGTATTCTGCGATCGCAGACCACATCAGTGACTTCCCGGTATTTGACCCAGGCAGCGCTTATCCGGCCATGTCTCCAGACTCGTGCATAACAGATTCAAAGTACCTAAAATTTTACGGCTGGCTCAGAACCTATAAGGATAGTGCTAGAGTCCAGGCTCCCGCAAGCGATCGAAAATTGAGTAACTTTCGTTTTTTTATATTTAATCAAATTATCTAACTAGTCGATAGGTATGTGAAGTTTATTTAAAATTTAAATATTTTTTTGTACACAGACCAATTAGTTACCTTGTAGTAGTATAAGGGGTGTAGCGAAATATTTCAAATAAAGGCGACAAATTTCTCCCTATACGCTGATAAAATACTTCGATGAGATAAGGGATTACTCTCAGATTATATTCGAGTATAATATGAAATTTTGTTGCGGATTTAGATCAGGTTCATATGGGTTGAAAAAAAATTACTGGCAATTTGTTCGAGCAATCTCAAACATGTTTATTGAAAATAAGCTTTTTTGGTATGTACGCGGTTTTTTAATACACAAAAATTGGAATTTTAATACATTTATAATCTTCTTTCTAGTACGTGATTTAAAATTAAAAATATTATAAATATATTTTTGGGCCAGTCGTGACGCAGGGGCACGTCCGTACGACAGTAAGCGCCACAGGTTCTGAGTTCGATGTCCACTCCAGGAAATGAAATATTTAATATTTTCATTTCTTCGCAAGTCCAGTCGTGGCGCAGTGGCACAGGGTGTGACTGTAATCGACTGGTTGTGGGTTCGATCCCCACTCGAGGAGATGAAATATTTACTTAAATTTATATTTCCATTTCTTCGCTCTGGTGTCGAGGTAAAGTGCGGCGTTGAGTTCTGCCACTCAACACGCAATGCCTCCAAAATTCGGCAGAAAGTGGGGAACGGAGTGTCATAACACTAGGTTCCCTCTGCCTACCCTGTTGTGTGCGGGATACAGCGTGAAGCTAATTTAATTTAATTTAATTTTTTTTTCATTTCTTCGCTCTGGTAAAGAGGCAAAGCACGGCGTTGAACCACCACTCAATACGCAATTTCCCAAAATAGGCAGAAAGTAGAAAACGGAAGTATCTTAACAGGAACAAAGTGTCTTAACACTAAGTTCCAAGGTTCCCTATGCCTACCCTGCTATATGTTGCTATATATTAGGGGTTCAGCGTGAAGCTAACAAAAAAACGGGGGCGGCGTTGAGTTTCTCCACTCAACATGCGCCAAGGAATCAACGCCTAGGATCGAGTGGCAAGCACAAAACGAAGTATTGACCCTAGGTTCTCTTTTCCTACCCACGTTTAGGCAACATAATAAGCGCCACAAAGTCTACGCAAACAAAATATATATTTTTTACCAAATACTTATGCACTAAAATTATCATAAAAATTAATTCAGCGACTCCACAAGCAGTCACTTATATTTCACAATACTATAATCGGGAGCTGTATTAACTAACCTACTTTTTCGATCGGCTTAGTAATCAGGTCAGAAATACCTTATCGCTTGATGGTTTTCAATTTCAAATTTTTAATCTCATTCGAATCTATCCGTTCTCCACTTTCCTCCGAATTCTGAGGGCATTGCGTGTTGAGTGATTAGTATTAAAATATATACCTTGCTGTAAAGCGGGAACGTGAAACATTCATAACACATTATTGTTTCCTGCTTTCTTCAACCATACATAACACTAGATATATATATATATATATATATATATATATATATATATATATATATATATATATACATATATGTCATACAGGACTAAATGTATATTTCTTGTTAAAATTTGTTGTTAATGAAAACACAAAACAATATCATCAAAAGGACTATTTTACCTTTGTAAATAGCTAAAGGGAATAAAATATTATTCACAACGTCCCCTGTGAGAGACCCGACGTCGTGTACCTGAACATGAACAACTACTTATGTTGTTAGGGAACAACCATGGAACAAAATCATTTAACTCTTACTGTAAATATTTATAAATAATGGATATTTTAGTGTTTTCTCCCGCGTTTTTTTTAATTATTTTGAAGGTTAGAGGTTTTTAGTGACTTGTGAAGTTAGTTAAAAGGTAATTTATTGATACGATAATTGTTATATTTTTTAATTTTATAAATTTTCCTATTCTTAATATTATATACCAAGAATCATTGTACGTAGTAAGCCATGACTAAAGTGTCCCAAAAATTGTATATTTTCATAATTTTAATCCTTTTAATTATGGTGGTTGTGTGTCAAGGTTAATGATACATATCCTGCCGCTTATGGTATTGATGGATTGAGAAAATGAAAATAATTAAATACTCTGGTAAAACAAAGGACGACCACGACCGCTCTGTCAAGAGAAACGACAAAGAAGAAGAAAAAGAAGTTGATTAAGATAAATATTCGAGAGATATTAAGGATATAAATAAATATGATTCTTATTGCTAGCACATTGCCACGTGTCCATATTAGATTTTTTATAGGTTGACAGAAAGTATCCAGTTTTGAGACATCTCGTACGCCACTTTCTGTTTACTACGATAGTTTACGGAACTCCGCCCTAATATTTATTACCAGATCTGGAAAAATAATAATTTGTATTCTTGAGCGTAGGATTTGAACGCATAATTATCATGTTAGCTGCCAAATACTTTCTAATTGTAAAAAAAACATATTATCAAAAATTTGGGGCATCATTTAACATAAATTAAATTATATATAATTCGACAATAAATTATAGATAATACGAATGATCAAATCTTATAAAAAATATAAGGATAATTACAAAATTGTGATTTCAGTGGATTCAAGCAACTTGTTGTAATATAGCATTCAACGTTCTTATAATTCGGCTCAGAAAAGCCTTTCACAAAAGATCAAATGAAATTGCAGACAAACCTTACAATTCGAACAAATTGGAAAATAGAATGTAAGAAACGTAATGTATTTTGTGTTACTTTTTTTAGTCATTTGAGTGCTAAATATAATTGAATCAGTCGAAGTTGATAAAATATATTAATATTTAGTAATAGTTATTATTTTTTTCACCCTCTATCTTGCATATAGCAGGACAAGTAGAGGTTCTTCAGGTATTATTTAGCATAAAAATAATTTATTTGGCATATGAATTTGGCTATTACCTATTTGTTACATTTAGAAAAACAATTCAAAAAGTCTCCAATAATTGGACGGAAAGTGGCAAGCGAAGTGTCTTAAAATTAGGTTCCCTATGCCTTCTTGCTATACGCATGGTGCAACGTGAAAGAAATGAGCTGAAAAAAAGGAATCTTTAATACAACAAAGTAAATTTTGTTTTAAAATAAATTTTAGAAGTTATTATGTGGGAACGATCGTAACATAATCTCTCTTAGAGAGGCAAAAGAAATTCTCGTTAGTGTGTCGTACGGAAACAGGTATTTTGGATCTCCGAAATAGCATCTCAACATTATATTCTGTAACTTTGTGGAAATTGGATTGGTTAATCTTAACTCGGTTCGAGCGTCGTTTATTGTTGGAGCCACTGGTTCACTGGAATTTGTAATTGCTTTATAGTTTAACCGTTTGTATCTAAAATTGCAGCTGAATTGCCATCTTTAGCTTAGAAGTTATATTTTTAGTTTGAAACTAAGAGGCGAAAAGAAAACTTTAAATAGATGTTAAAATTAATTGTATATTTTTAAAATATTTTACATATCAGTTAGTGTATAGAATTTATTACTACTCTAAGTTTCATATTCCTATCTAACCGTAATATTCGTTTGATTTTCATGTATTTATCATAATTTGCGCAATAAATAGCGACCGTCGAGGCGCAACAGCACGGCGTCTGACTGTAAGCGACAGTTGTGGTTCGGTTCCCATTCGGAAAAACGAGTTCGGAAAACGAGAATTTTGATGGCAACTAGAAAAAGGCGCTGTATTAAGTTCCGCCACACACCACACAATGCATTGGAAATGGACAGACAGAGACAAACGGACAAAAAGTGATCCTATAAGGGATCCATGTTTTTCTCTTTGAAAATCTAAAAATCAAATTCTATACATTTCCTAGTACGTAGTAAATACGTGGTATTACGTGTTAGAGTGGTACAAAATTACCATAACTATCGTGTATTGTTAGTAATGTGACCCGCAATGCTGTGCGGCGTGTTGTGTGTGGATATTGCAGTATGCAGTGCGCGGTACATTATTAAAGAAATTCAACACCTTAGTGAGAAATATGTAAAGTAATACTCGACGGCTGCGGCGGAGTATTCGAAAATAAATTATATTTACTGCAGCAAATATTTAAGCCATTTTGGTGCATTAAATATAGCTATGCGTAATTGTTTTATAGGTTCGTTTTCTTTACAGGTAGTTCCCTTTATCTACCTCTAGTGATAAGATACTCCGTTTCTTACACACAACCGTATTTTCGAGGTATTGCGTGTTGATTGGCGCAATATAACGCTACGCTTGGTTATTTTCTGAACAAAAAAATGTCGGAAAATCGAACTCATAAAAAAAATCTTATTAACATAATATTAAGAAAATAAAACAAAATAAATGTTTTCACGTTTAAATCATTTATACAAGAAAAATGCAGGAAATTAACAGTTCATCTAACATGTGTTAGTTCATATGGAAAAGGGCAGGTTTTCGGTGATGAAAGAAATTTTTAAATCAACCTACGATTTGACAGAAGAGAAAGAACATTTAAGAACTTACTATACAAATAAAGAAAAAAAACATCCGAAATTTTGTAATTAATAGGTACATTATAGACGGAATACAAACATTTTTGTAGTTAATTTCATACAAAATTAGCGCATATGCCCGCAAATTTGTTTTTTTTTTATTATTAGTTCAGCACTACAGACACTTGGTCAGACCCTTTTTACCTTATTATTATATAAAATCTTCTTATCATATATATTAATTACATTGCTGTTTATTATATTAAAATTAATACCTATTATAAGAAAATACTATTTTTATTTGTACATAGTTTTTATAAATTTGATCGTTGTTTTATTAAAGATCTAATCTAAGATCTAAGCTTTTTTTGTTTACTTTTATAAGTTGTGACCTAAAATTGTTAAATTGATCTGTAACCCAACATAAGCCAATACGGTTTGCATTCTACACTTACCCGAATTTGTGACCTTGCGTGTTGATTGGCAGAACTCAATCTCACACTTTGTCTAGTAAAGCAGGTATATGAAAATAATTAATCGATAAAGATGAAACCTTTCATATTCAAACATTGAGCTTTGTGTTCCCATCCCATCTTTTTTTTCAGTATGAAATTGAAAAAAGAAAAGATGGGATTGAATTAAGTGTTATCTTTTGTTACTTATTATATTTACAAAATTTAGACCAATTTTTTTGCTATCTGTATCTCGCATTTCTGTAGCAGGATAGATAAGAGAATCTCGTGTTAAGATACTACGTTCCCCACTTTCCGTCCAGTTTCTCAAGACTGTCCTATTGCAAAAGCGAGGAAGTGACACTCATTCAATCCCCGAATGGGAATGGGACCCATCACATCAAAATCACATTCAAAGTTTGATGACTTGCCAATGCTTGTTGGTGATCACCACATTATTCGGCCTATGCATCATATTTTTATTGATATAGATAATATAATTGATATTGATAAACGGACACACATACAAGAAAATATGTTATAAAGATAGTTTTTACCTTTTAAGATACATAATCCTAGAAACAACATCGAGACATCGGTTGACCTGGTTTCAAATATAGTTTAGATAAGGTAGTACTTGAATCTTTTATCTTTAAAAAAACATAAACCAAGTAAAAAGGCTAACTTTCTAAACAACTAACCTGTAAGCAAAGTGAAATTTCAAAAGCTCTTAATACCGATAGCTCAAGAACGCAATCAACAACTTTCCTATGAACTCAATTAAAGGAACTAGACTTTTCTTTCTTTAAAACAGCAGATAAAAGCTGTCTATTTTAATTATTTTAAAAAATAAAAAAATATTTTTATGTACATCTTCGCCCTTATAGTCTAATGGCAATATAAATGACAAGCGCGAGTAGGGCTCGCCCACCGAGGATTCCGTACAAAAATTGGAGGTGTCAAGCTTTTTTTTGTAATTCAGGCTTAGCTTTGCCAGAGCCCTTTCATCTGATACCTTATTCGAACTAGCGGCTTTAATATCAAATTTTGCCCTTATTTAAGACTAGGAGTTTAGGTTAGGCTTAGGATTTAACCACAAATGTATAGTTTTCAATTTTTTTTCTGAACTATTAGTTCTACCTGTAGGCAAAAAAATTAAAACTATACAAATTTCATAATTCTAGGTTAACCGCAAGTACCCTATTAATTTTAATTCCCCTTATAGTGTCGACATACGTGTTTTTTTCTGATATGAACGGTCATATCTTTTTTTTAAGTAAACATAAAAATACGTTTCTTTTTCAGGAAATCATTGGGCCGTGGATCTAAGTATATATGGTTTCAATTTCAACTCGATATCTCCCACTTGGAAATAAATGCTCTTGACAGATAGATAGACAGACAGACGGACAACAAAGTGATTTAATAAGGGTGCCTTTTTAAAAATACGACCAATGTTGATATTTGATATTCATAAAATATACATAAAGCTAATTATTTATTATATGTATATATTTTTGTAACATTACGTTCTTTTTACCTATGTTTTGTTTTTTAAAACTCTGCTAAATGTGCTGATCTCACTTAATAATTTAATGTACTGCTTCAGAAATAGACTTAAATGTTAAATTATTGATTATTATTCATAATATTCTATGTAAAATAACTGTAATAATTGCATATTAACTCCTGTACAGTTTTTAAATTAGTTACATATATTATTAGCTAAATGTGCAAATATGTAGCATAGTTATTACAAAATACACGTAGAAATTATGGTTTTAGGCATTTTGATAGATTTTTTTTTGGTATCATAGTTGTTCGTTGAATTCAAATTTTCATAATTTTTCTTATAACATGTAATATAAAAAAAATTATAAACCTAAAATGAACAGCAATTCGTAAACTTAACAATGCTCTAAACGAGTATTAGTGTAGTATAGAAGTTAGTTGTAAGCGTTTATCGCGACTTCAACAAAGTACTTTAAAGTTTAATGTACAAAACTGCAGTGCGATGAAATTAAAGTTCTCATTCCCTACAAAGAGGTTATGACCGAATTAAGAGTACGTGGTAACGTACTTAGAATATATTTTATTTATCCTTATGCGTCTTTCTTATTATTTTAAGTTGGAATAGAACTCGAGATATATCTCGATTATACTTGTTTAGATAACGTTTAAGAATTTAACACGTTGGGGAATTTAAACCAGTGAATGTATCTTAGAAATATTCTTGAGAACAAATGACTTAAACTTCTAACAAAATTAAAATTACATTTTACCCCTTCTTACGTAAGCAGAGAGAATCTAGTATTAAGACATTTCGTTCTCCGCATTCCGATAATATTAAAATCATTGCGTTGTTTTTTTGAGTTGCAGAAGTAAATGCCACTCTTTGTTTCACCAGAGCGGGTAATTGAAAATAATTCATATCTTCGAGTAGGGAACCCGTCGTCAACGCGTTTACAGTCAGGCTTTATCCCACCGAATTGTTTTTAAAAATATTATTGTTCTATACATGGTCTATACTATAAAATGGATAAAATAAATAAATCAGCTTCACGCTGTATCCCGCACACAGCAGGGTAGGCAGTGGAAACCTAGTGTTAAGACACTCCGTTCCCCACTTTCTGCCGAATTCTGGAGGCATTGCGTGTTGAGTGGCAGAAGTCAACGCCGCGCTTAACTTCGACACCAGAGCGAAGAAATGGAAATATAAATTTAAGTAAATATTTCAACTCCTCGAGTGGGGATTGAACCCACAACCAGTCGGCTTACAGTCATACCTCGTGCCGCTGCGCCACGACTGGCCTCTACTATAAAATGTTTAAAACCAAACAAATAATTTAATTAACGATAGCAAAAATCACAGAAATAAACCTAAAATAAATTAATTTTTAACAAAAAAAAAAAACGATTTCAAACAACGAAGTAAAAAGTAATTGTACATAAAGTAATCCGTACTTTGATTTTGTTAAACAACAATAATTTGAAAAGATTTTAAAATTTAGAAATCGGTGTCAAGCTAATGCTATACAATAAATAAATAACCTTACAACAATATTGGCTTGATGTGAAGTCGGAGTTAATGAACATTAATGCTACTATTAGATGACACTCTATTTATATAAAAATCACTATTTTTATATAAATAGAGATCATCGTTTCGATGATGGAGTGGTAAGCGAGGGACGCAATGTATTAACACTAGGTTCCCTCTTTTGTTTTTGCGCGTATCTTGTATGTATGTAATATTCTTTATTACCTCATATCTCCAGAACAGCTGAACGGATTTGCATATTTAAGGTATTGTTAGATTTATATTAACAGCCCAAGTGTTCTTAGATAGGTGACGTTAAAAAAAAAACAATCATGGCGACTGTGGGACGCCATTGAACTTAGTGAAAAAAATTTTTTTCATTTCGAATATCACAATATGGATATCAAATTCAAGAACTTAATACGAGGATTTCAAAAAAGTATATCATGACTATCATTACTATAACGAATCCTAACAAAAAAGTGAAAAAGAAAAAAAATATTTGTAAAAACAAAAACCCCGACTGCAGAAAACTAAAAAGAAAATAAACAAGCCCAATAGTTTATTAGGATTAATAGTCGGTACCTATAAGTAATTCTTCAATCAATAAAATATTTACCAGGAACCCCGCTAATTTAAAGAGGTCCCGACTTTTAATCCTAATAAACTATTGGGCTTGTTTATTTTCTTTTTAGTTTTTTGCAGTCGGGGTTTTTGTTTTTACAAATATTTTTTTTACACTTTAATGTGGTCAAAGCGTGATGTTGCTATATTTACAATATACACTTATCTCTAGTACACTCTGATATATACCAACCCTTTGTTAACGCAAATTGAATCTCGAAATTAATGGATAATTGGTAAATATTTGCATATAAATTGAACAATAACTTCAAATTTTGTACTTGATTTTGTAATGAAATAGATGGAGATTTTGTTCTAAAAAAGATAAAGTTTTTTATCGAAGTTTGTCAAAAATCTCTTCGTACATGCCTCTGGTGGGTCATCGAAAATTTTATGTGAGTGTTCCATTATATTCTTTTAGTATCATAGTCAGTGTCCTCTAGGTCAACCGAGGTTTCCCCCAAGCTTTCTCTGTCATCTCTTTCACTCTATCATTTTTCCATCCACCATGTCTTTGGACATAATCTAAATTAAACCTAATCTATACATATTAATAAAATTAAGGTGATTCCTGTCTGTATTTGTATGTGTATAGCATGACTAATATAAATACAACATTTAATTGAGTTGTCTCTCCATTTTAAAGTGTATAAAGACTTTGCTTATACTTTTGGTTTGTGTTGAGTGGCGGAACTCAACACAAACCAGAACAGAAGAGTTAGGAAATGAATTTATAATTCAGTACGTTAAGTGAGGAACAAACCTAAAACCATTACATAGAGAGCCGGACGCTACCAAACTACAACAGCCCGACTGCTAACATTCTCTTTACTTTTATTACAGATACCTCAACCTCCTTACCAACTTAAAATAATATATAACAATAGTTAAAATTAACATTCAGATAGCGAGGCTTACAAAGTTTCAATATAGTGAGTAGTTATTTGCAAAGTTTGTGAATGTGATCAGTGAGGCTAACTAGCCGCCTAGCACCGAGGGGCCACTTACTATACAGCGAATTCAACTAAACTTTATTATTAACTTTACAAAAAATTTTGTACTCTTATTTGATTTTAGTATGGTCTAACTTCAGCCAACGTGCGAAAGTGCCCAAAATTCCTCAATGTTCTTTATAAAATCAGTATTAAATAATTAAATACAAATATTTCATCATTTGGCCAATATTTGCGACTACGAATATTGGTTGGTCTGGACTAAAAAATGCATGGAGTGGACGTTTTAATTTTGTTTTATTTTTTTTTTGTCTTATAGTTTTCGTACTGACCTATTTTTTTGTGAATAATGGATATCCATTAACGCCCAAGAAATGACTATTTAGAATATCCAAACTTAATATACCAGTGACAGAGGGAACCTAGGAGATTATTGTGTTAAGACACTTCGTCCCCTATTAAGACATTTCCCTTACCTACTTTCCGCCATATGCTTGAGATATTGCGTGTTTTCTTAAGTTTTCTTTTCGTTAGTCCTCCCAGTGGAAATCGAAACCACAACCGTCGTATTTACAGTCGCACGCTTGTTTGCCAAGATAGCCTACTCGCATCGGGACCCAGTGACCGCACGGGAGTAACTCGCATCACATTGATATTAAACTGTATGGTAGTTAATTTTTTTTTAAAGAATAAATGTTGTTTTATCTTGTTGACAATTTTAGTAAATTTACTAAAACTAAAAGACTATTTTTAGTAAATGCTAAAACAAAGAGAGAAAAAAACTATAAATAGATTATAACAACTGTATAGCAAAATCTACGGTACAATCCTACCAAGCCGTGCTTAGGGATTTAAATGGATAAATTAATTTGCTTTATTACGAAAGGCTTATGCTGTTATTAATTGATATAAATCACCCCACTGTGCAGATGAGGGCTTCAGATAAACAATCGCGATAAATGAAAATATGATGAAATTGACTTTAACTTTACTGTAAATATACATAGGTACGTTATATTAAATAAGTTATACTCAGCAAATATTTTCAAGGAATAAACATATATAAATAATTAAACATATCCGTTTTTGGATCTGTAATTCTGTACTTGTAAGGAATTTATATATAAAAAGAAAAGATACAAAAAATCGGTTATTATCTGCCTTTTTTATTTTTATAAGTAAGTTAGTAAAGAATTATACTTATTTATATTTGAGGAAACTTCATCTAATCATATCGAGGACCCTGTTAATTAATAAATAGAAATGTTTACTTAGATGTAGAAGGCAAAAATTTAACCCATAACCACGAACCAGTTAAACACCAGTTGCGTTCAGTATGAAATGTAACGCAAGGTCTCTAAAACTGGGAGGAAAAGTAAGAACGGAGTGTCTTAACACCAGATTCGCTTTTCTTACCCTGCTATACGGGAAATAGCGTGATGACACTTTGTAAACAAGTAATTTTTGTATGTATACATACACAAAGTATGATTGTAAACCGACTGGTTGTGGGTTCTATCCCCACTCGATAAAAATAATTATTTATTTAAAATTTATATTTCGATTTCTTCGCTCTGGTGTCGAGGCAAAGGACGGCGTTGAGTTCCGCCACTCAATGTTTTTTATTCTATCTTATAATAAAAGAACAAAATTTCTAATTCATATATTACACCAATCTTTGTAAATGTCTAAAATACATTAAAGAAGTCTGTAAATAGCGAAGCGTCTTTACGGCGGTCTCTTCGGAGGCCACAAAAGATGCAATTATCTGTGCGCGCTCGCAAATGTTGCTTTGATGAGCTATTGTAAGATCGTAAACGGCGAGCCATTTTACTCTATATTACAATTACTATTTTTTAAAATAAAAATAAATAAAACAGCTTCACGCTGTATCCCGCACACAGCAGGGTAGGCAGAGGGAACCTAGTGTTAAAACACTCCGTTCCCCACTTTCTGCCGAATTCAACAGGCATTGCGTGTTGAGTGGCAGAAATCAACGCCGCGCTTTGCCTCGACACCAGAGCGAATAAATGGAAATATAAATTTAAGTAAATATTTCATCTCCTCGAATGGGCATAGAATCCACAACCAGTCGATTTTACAGTCACACATTGTGCCCCTGCGCCATAACTGGCCTCACTATTACTATTTTTTAAATATATGTTTTCGGTAATTTTATGATATATTTTATTAATGTAATATCATTTCGATTATTATTATTTTTGTTTACTACATATGCTACAAAGAAAACACATCCAATACACACAAAATTAGAAAAATGTTAAATTGAATTATTTTAAAGCAATATTTGGTGAAATATGAAAAAAAAAACAAATTTCATTCATCTATTTCGTGTTTTACGTCTCGATTTTCATTATCTTCCCTGAAATATATTTTCTTTCGCTATTTTTCACGAAATACATACCATTCAAGTTGACTATGAAATTGAAAATATTTAAAGCATAAGCTTTTCATTTAGTTAGAATAAAGTCTGTACTTAAAACCAATACATCACTATTGGCCCCACTCGCAACTTTATTTGCGTTGATTATAACATAAACTTGAAAAATCAACTTTTTCCCGAAATTTCTGAAATCCAAAAATTTTCTTATTAATTATTATTTCTTATTATTTCTTATTATTAGTTACAATGGGTAACAAAAGACTTTTATTTACGTACAAATGATAAATCAATTTACATCTATGAAAAGCTCTATACATATTATGTATATTTTGACATATTCACCTGTCTTTTCCAATTCAAAGGAAATCTCTGCCTTTATTTACAAAGCGTTACGAAATATCCTATTTACACCGCACAAAGGATGGAAATTAATCATTTGATATAATCTGAGCAAGTTCCTTCACAATTTATCTTGTCGCTAGTGTAATTTCAAGTATGCAATTAATTTTTTTTTATTATTAAATGTAAAATGTGTATGTTGAAATAAGAATATTGTTTTATTTAATTTACATTCGGTCATATAAGGTACATGGTTTATAACTTTATGGTTGGTTTAAAACTTTGCTTATAAATTCGGAAATTTATAGCCCATTGAGACTGTCAAATTTTAAACGCGATGATTAAAAATTAAAATGAAAATTGACATCAATATTTAAGTTAAAATATTTAAGAAAAACCAAACTCAACTTTTTCAGGCAATGATGACAGATTCGTACTAGTAATAATCATTGTAATTTTTGACACTCTCATCAAACTACCCTTGAAGTGTATCTTTTCCAATAAAAAAAGGATAATTGAATTTGAATTTGAATTTTGGTAGGCGTGATATTGAGATATTTGTCCATTTACCCTGCTCATATTTAATGCACATTTTTTTTTCTTATTGGAAAGCATAGGTAAAAGTTTGGTTATGTTCTGATGATCACTTTAATTTTATTTGATAAACAAAAAAAATTAAAAAGATTTTTTAATTTTGAAGTCGGTGACAAATAAAACAAACAGGCTTAGTAATTTCATATTGTAGTAAATTTATTTTAGTATTATTGCCTTGCCACGGACTTCAAGATTATAAAATAAAATCTTTTTTAATTATTTTTTTTAACAAAATCAAAGTATGGTTTACTTTATGTAAAATTATTTTTTACGTTATTGTTCGTTGTTTGAAGTCAGTTTTTTATTGTTAAAAATTAGTTTATTCTTTCACAAGTATGGAATGAAATTTTAAATGCGTTAAAAAGATGTAGATTGCCATTGATGATTCAGGCTGAATTAATTTGACAATAGAAAATCAAATAATACATCAGGTGTCCTAAAAATGTTTCTTATGTTAGAGTTAAAAAAAAATGTTGTTTTTTTTTTTCTCTTTTCATTATGTTGAAATAATTACGAGTCGTCTATGACACATTTTTAGTGCTCCGAGCTAGCTCTGAGAAAATTTAAAATGGGCTACATTAAAGTGATTAACGTTTTTTAATACATACAAAGCCTTCCTTGAAAAATGGAATATTCGATTAAAAATGTGTTTTTTTTAATTCGATCCAGCAGTGGACACGTTACACTTAAGATTAGTACGTTCAACCAAATTAAGTATTTTTTTTATGGAAAAAAGATAAGGCAAACGAACGTACAGGTCACCTGATAGTAATGATC
>DWMY01001464.1:0-14668 GCA_018249775.1 Heliconius hecalesia formosus | reverse complement strand
TAGGTGATACATATCACTTATTGCAATTACATAGTATCTCTTTCAAAATAGTTAAAATAGTTTAGAATCATATAGACGATGTGTGTTTTTAACGTGTTTCTTTAAAAACGTTACCCGCTTCCGATTTTTAACAATATAGTAAATAGATCTATTATAGATTGAAAAGTAGCCAAGATCCGAATCTTAAAGCATTAATTTAACTACAAACGCCAATTTCGATAGAAAATTAAATAACTGTTAACTGTCTGCAAGAGTACACTGGATGGAGCAGTATCCAGGAATAAATCAAATTACTTATTGCATGATCTACCGGAATAAGCAAAAAATATAAATTTCACTGTGTAATAGGTTTGTGATATATTATAGATTCGTCCCTTTCCAGTGGAGAAATATTTAAATTGTTCCTATTTCCAGACACGTAAGAAATCATAATTCTTAAGGCGCATGTAGAACGATTGCTTTATTATCCTGCATTTGTAAGTAATTGCATGCAATAATCACTCACAGATTGAAATGGTTTTTAGAAGAAATTAAATATTTTTCCAATTAAATTATAGGTTTCAGAAGGTCCAGATCCTGTTGTAATAATTTAACTAAGCTAGTTACTCGCATACAAACATGTTTTATAAAAGGATCTCCAGCAGTGGGCTGCTTCGTTGATATTGACATTATTATATGCTAATACCTATTATAATGTTAATATTTCTATTGTCATGAAAATTTTAAATATTATTATTTGCCAAATAATTAGAAGAGCTGGGATTAAGTATATCTTATAGTAAAAGTTAAATATGTATATTTTATAGATGAAATCCAAAAGGTAATGGTTACATTATTAGTAATAATAGCCCCGCCCCATACAACAAGTTAATAATGTTAAATATTTGGATATATGGTAAAATAGTAATTTAAAATGGGATAAATATATTGATGAAAAAACAATTAAGCTAGGCATAAAATACTTTAAGTTTATAAATATTTTTAAAATATAAACTGATAGTAAATCAGGAGTTCACCCGAAACAACACTCTGAAAGAAGGGTGTGAAAATAATGGTCTAAGCCTGAAAGCGAATAAGACAAAGGTTCTAGTTTCTCAAAGAGATGAGGAAAGGATGGAATGCAAAATCAGTGTAAATGGTAAGATTTTAGAACAAGTGAATGAAGTAGTATACTTGGGAAGTATGTTCAGAAGAGACGGCAGATACGAGATGGATGTGGAAAGGCGTATTGCTGCCGGCAACAGGGTTAACGGAGCCTTAGCTGCATTGATGAGACGGCGAAACGTCAGCACAGCTGCGCGTTTGGCCGTACACAATGCAGTGTTGGTACCGACTCTGTTATACGACAACGAAACGTGGGTATTACAGAAGAAGAATGAAAGAAAGATGAATACCGTGGAGATGCAATCTCTTCGTACGATATGCGGAGTCAGCTTATCTGATCGAATCCGCAATGAAGAGATACACAGAATAGCAGATACTAGCGAAGATGTCACGATGAGAATGAAAAAGAACGTGCTCAGCTGGTTTGCGCACGTCGAACAAATGAGTGATGAAAGAATCGCAAAAAAAATTTATGATGGAAAAGTGAGTGGTAAAGGAGATAGGGGGAGAGCGCAGTTGACCTTCGAAAACACAGGAAGGTCACATCAAAAGCATGAGGACCCCTCGAAGGGCATGTATGAATTACCGTAGCGTTTGGCGCTCCGTTCTCTCTAGCGGGGCTGCTAGTTAAGTATGTAACTACAAATATTCTAGAAAAATATTACTTATTATTTATATTTGAGACGGAAAAACCTTTACTTATTCCCTTTTTAGAACATTAGGTGAACATCATATTTCCTCTGAAGACAAATTACCTATATATTCGTTGTGTACATGGATTGGTGTTTTTTAATATTTCGTAAAATATTTCATTAAATGTTGAGGGTGTCACTGGAGCAAAATCATCGTATAGTAATTTTATAATTTTAAATAATTGTCAGACTTTTCTTTATAATAAATCTACTTCCTTTTATCAATTATATTCAGATGGTTCCATTCCATATGGATCAGGAGCAGCGGCTTTTGATTCTCAAGCTAACATAAAATTGAAATTTAGAATTCATGTAAATGTTTAACTACTCTATAAAATCCTAATACAATTAAAACAAAAGAGATTTTTCCAAAAGATGTAAGTGTTTTTTTTTTCAAACAAAATAAAATTGTAAAATAAAATGTGTTGTGACTGTGTGCGTCATTCTTGACAAATAGTGTCAACAATGACGCACACAGTCACAAACCTATTAAAGCGATAACGCCGCACCCGCTTCATTCAAAAAATCGAGTCGTAGGTAATGGCGGCGATGGTGAATTGCGAACGAGAAATATCCCTTTCCTGTTCTAGTATGTTTTTTGGGAATGAAAAGTGGCATTAGTAGATGTTTATGTTATTGGTAACTATTCGTAATTGTGTCACACGTAATACAGTTGGGTTAAAAATATGGGGAATGGACTGTGTACACCAAGTTCCCTCGGCCTATTCGGGATAGGGCTTTAAACTAAAAAAAGTTAATATAATATACCTGTAGGGAACTATTATTTATATTTACAGTTTATTTAATGTGTTATTTATATATTTCAATATAGTAATTTATTTATTTATCATTTATATACATACGAGTACATAAATATAATTAATATAATTTATATATTTTATAACAAGTATTTGTATTTAGTATATTTATATGAAAGCGCTCGCTGCCGTAGATTGAACCGGTGAGGAGTAATATTTACTCCTACCCCCTTCTCGACAGCATATTTAAATTCTAACAGCCGATGCTTGTCACTCGATGCACTTTCCATACATTCCTTTGTTTTCTTTATTATTGTCTCTCAAATCAGTATTTATCGTGTTTTCTTTTATATATATGTTTGTGGTTGACTTTTGTACAAACTGTGTCGTGATTTACTATTTGTGTTCAAGCTATATGTACTTTAAAGTGGTGTTGAATATACTCAGTGTAAACCGTGAGTAGACTTTTTTTTCATCTCCATCAACACTACATACCTGAAGCCCCCCAAAACGGATCAGCAGCGCAGTGTGTGGAGAATGCATCAAACTGAGCCCAGCCCTCCTCCCCGCCCGCACTCTCAGCATTCTCCGTTCCCTCCGCACTCTGCGCCACTCCTGTGTTCTCCCACGCTGAAAACGCCAAAGAACTTTTAGTTTTTTTATCTTTACGCTTCATACCTAGCGGGGTAGCTAAGAGACCGTTCTCTTGGCTAAAGGTAGCCTGCGTACTTTTCTCGCTTCGTCGAGCGTCATCGACCTGCACAAATAAACATGCCCGGACGTGAGCTACCTCCAGTATCATCAATATTTTGTTTTCGTTTCGTGCAAATATATAAGCTTAATACAATTAAAAGATATTTTGCCAAAAATAATGAAGTTATTTTTTGTAACAAAATAAATAATAAATTTATCATTGTCAAGAATGACACACAAACACTACTCTATCAAAGCGGCAACATCGCGCACGCTCGCTCGCGCGGAAGTGGAAGTTATTTAGGTGGAAAGGGAGGTGTAGGACGGAGTGACACAAGGGGACGTACGTGAGGCGGCGAGCGCGTCGCAGGCCAGCTCGGCGTCGTCGGGCGCGTCGTCCCACCACGTGCTGGAAAGGTTATATGTATTCATTCATTATATTAGTACATCAATATATATTTATAGAAAAACAGGTTCGGTCACTATTTTGGGTTGACAATCTTGGGTTTAAAAATCTAAAATTTACGACATTTGTGGGCTCGATTCCCAATCGGGGCAATTAAGTATTTCCATTTTCTCGCTGTGGTAAGAAGACAAAGCGCGGCGTTATGTTCCGCCACTTAAACTATAACACGCAATTTCAAAGAAATCGGCCACTGCGAGAGAAACGGAGTGCCTTAACACTAAGTTTGCTCTGCCTGCCCAGAAATATTAGGATATATCAGTATGTAAAATTTTTAAAACTTACAAAAAAATATCCTTAAAATGCTTTCTTTGATTTTCACGATTGTTACACATTTTAAATGAAACTATTTTAACTGGATTGATCGCGTATATTTTGTTTGTTTATACATTTTTGGAAACCCGACGTTTCGAACACTTTGCAGTAGTCCGTGGTCACGTGGTAGACTCATGTCTACCCGTATACCCGGGTTTCCAAAAATGTATAAAAATATAAAATATACGCGATTAATCCGGTTACAATAGTTTCATTTAAAATCCTTAAAATGCGTTAACTAATTTTAATTAATTTAATAGAATGTATATTATTTAATTATCGTAAATAGCAAATGGCTTAAGACATTTTTCAATTTATTTTAGTTGCTTGATATAAGTAAATAAAGCTCATTAATTATTAAGCCAAGCAGATTCACGCTATCCGTGAGAGGATACACATCTGCATACAGCAGTTATCGTGTTAACATACTGTTCCCCACAAATCGATTTTCACAGCTTTTGAGTTATGTTGAGTGGCACAACTTACTTATTAGAGCAGCAAATGGAAAGTAATTTAAATATTTTCTCAGTGATGAACTGACAACCATCTGTTTACATATACAGTCCGACGCTGTGCTGTGTGAAATTAAGATATGAAATATAAAAGTTTAATACTCACTCGTCGTTAAAACGCTCACTAGCTAACTCTAAGAAACTGTTCTTCTTAGTGCTGTACATCTGTAAAGAAATACGTAAAAATTTTATATTAAAAAACAAAACATAGGCACCAGCCCAGAGATAGGAACAGTACTCCATATGAGGCCAAACCTGGACCCTATATAGGGTGAATCGGTGTTTTCTGATACTGGGCGTGGCTATAAGGGGAGTGTTTTGAAGGACTGGCGCTGGCGACTGGGTTTTTTAGTAGTAACCACTAAAAACCCAGACACAATTTGTCTTCAGGAGGTTGAATTGAACCAAGTCCCTTAATGTCATTGATATGCAGAAGAACAGCGTAGGGGAACAGCGAGCGCACAGCTTTGGGGGACGCCAGCGTTCACGGGAATGTATTCCGAGCAAACACCGTCGATACCGATAAGGAAAGTATAGGATAAGGAAAAGCTACGCTACACTAGATAAGGCAAAAGAGATAAATAATATAAAACGTGTAGTTTTATAACGAAAATATATTATAAAAAAGGAAAGCACAAGAAGACAAGTAAGCACAGTAAGAAAGCACAGAAGGTAAGATTACGGAAGGATTACAATAGAATTTAAAAGCGAAAGTCTCAAGAATAAAGAAAGGATAATTAGCGATAGGATGTACGTAATGACGAAGCGAGCGGTCAGAAAGGCACTGTCTTAGCAGCTCGGCGAGCGAGCTCCCGAGGGCGGCGCGGCGCTCAGCTGTCGCTTGTACGGTCAAGCGGGAGGCGCGATAAATAAATAAACCGTGTGGAGAACGATCACCACACCGACCCTGATGCTGCGCCCAGTGAGAAAACTGGCGATCCGCTTGCATAAATTCTCGGGAAGCACGTAGGACAGCCGTAGCCACACTCGCTCGAAGGCCTTAACCATGTCTAAACTAAGAGCCCTCTCCCTTGCTTTCACTAGCCGCAGCCCAGCGGTGAGTTAGGTAAACCAGAAGATCACCGGCGGCGGAAGCCATATTGTCTACTTCCTCTTATGGCTTCTTTAAACCTTCAGATCCAGTGCCACAGTCCAGATCCGATTGGCACTACAGTGCTATGAATAAAAAGTTCCATGCCCTGCAGAGCCACGTCGGCAACAGCAGCGGCACAGGTACTAGAATCGTCAGAAGCAAAGCGGCCCTCAGTGATAAGATGAGCAAAATGTACGCATCCCACTCCAATCTGCTGACTTGTAGTGCCAGATTCGACTAGTTGCGGGTGTTCTGCAACTGCCACGCTTAATGGGCACGACACTCCGCACCAGGTATTGGTCTGAAGATCCCAAAGGGGCGTCGACAACAACCTGGTACTGTTCCGGATGTGAAGTCAGCAGAAAGTTCAATAAGGAGGCATTGTGACTGTCCACGCCCGGGAGTCGCATAGGCGACTCAACCAATTGGGACAGTCCGTTCGTTATAGCAAGGTCGTATAGCATAGCCTTTTTACCTTTAGATTGAACGTAACTTATATAAGTACAGAATTTTGTTACCAAACTTTGGATATATAACTCCGCAAGCGTACAAATGAAGAGATGATGCTCCGGAATTGTATCAAAATATATTATAAATTAAAATTATAATATATTTTGATACAATTCCGCCATTATGGGTGTTTTATGGAAATTAATAACGCAATTAGATGGTCATGGTTATGGGTTCCAACTCTAATCAGGAGTTTCACGTTTTCACGAAAAAAATAAACAAAATAATTTCTAAAAAGTTACATTTTTGATTCAAGTAGATTCCTAATTCCACTTCTAATTTTGCTGTCAAAAACGCGTCAAGAGTACCAAATATCACAATTCTAATGAATTCTACAGGTATTGAGGATTGACCATTGGATATCGGTATCAAGTAGGAGTCGGGCCCAGCCCGTTGATACCACAATGCTGTATTGTCACCTAAGCCTAAGCTACGTATAACTGCCAAGTTTCATGAAAATCATTTCATCAAGTGGTTGGTGGTGGTCAGTTATAGACGCGTGCTAGTAAAACAAGAACCAACTTACAACGCTAACAGAATTAGCAAACGAAGCGAGCGCGTCCCCCTCCCCGTCTCCCTCCCCCTCCCCCTCCCCCGCCTCCGCTTCCGCCTCCGGCTCCGCTCCCGCGCCCGCGCGGTACTGCGTGCACAACACAATATTACATTAACTAATTGCAGTTTTATAAACACTTTCGCAATCTGCTACTCTCCGTCCGCAAGTAGCGGAGTGCCTAATTTTCGAAACATTGCGTTCTTGCGGCGGAACTGAAGGTCGCGCTTTATATTGTTACCAAGGCAGGGCTATGAAATAATTCATTCCCCTGAGTGGGGATCGAACACACTACAAACTATTAAATCATTAGAACGTAAGGTTTTAAAATATATATATTGTGAGAAATGGGAAGCGGTTAATGTTTTTAAAAAATAAGATAAATCACATATCGTCTATAACTTTCTAAATTATTCAAAAAGATATTCTACGTAATTGCAGTAAGTGACACGTATCATCCAAAAACCATACTTCACACGACTGTCCTTCCAATAAAGGCTGTTTCCTTGGTGGGCACCTATTTTTTGATACAACTGCCCCCGATTGACACAATTCCATTGCTTTTATAGTCTTTTTTCACCTACTTTTACCCTTTTTTATACGAGTTTACTAACAATATATTAATCCCAGACAGTATTGTAAAAAAAAAGAATAGAAGACTCACATCGTAGCTGTCTTCCAGGGCCGCCACGTTGTCCATCTGTCACAAAAAAACACAAGAACGTAAGACGTCAAAACTATTATAATTCCAAACAGACATAAAACCATCTCGGTATTAGTATAGCGTTGACGTCTTCACTGTCACGGACACATACGAGAGTAAATATTTAAGAGTAAAGGAAGTGTACAATTTTCAAATTTCGACTGAAATTACAAATGTGAAATTTATGAAAATGGTAGGATGTTTGTTCACACAAAACTACTGAACTGATTATTGATTTATATGATACTTTATATTACTATACCTTATACATTAATATAAAACATAAGCTACCATTTACGTAGAGCTTTTGTATAATGGTTATAGCATAACAATAAGTTTAAACATGTGAATCCTAAGAATTTAATTATCAGTCGAACATTAACTAAAGGTGCTTCAAACACTGATACTTTGATACCTTGCTATGAATAATTGCGTTACTTAAAGATATCTTTATTATTACTTCGATTTTTTGTAGACGGCCTTTGCATACATGTTTATATTTATTTTTTCTTTGCATGTTAATTATTTTCTTTATAATTAATGTTGTCTAACTAATAAAAAAATATTATATAACATCTTCACGTATTCTCTTAAATATTTTATAGATAGACAAAAGGAACTATAGTGACAATTCACTCTGTTCTCAGTCACCCCCCCCCCCCCCCCCCACGTTCAAATTTTTATACGTTTTCTTAATAAGTAGTCTCTAGGTATTGTTATTTTAAAATATAATACAAAATATTCAAAACACTTACCTCATATGAGTTTTCTGATGGATACGAGCCACCCTGAAATCCACAATGTGTTTTATTACATTTCAACGTTTTAACCAACCTAATAAAATTAAATAGTTAATTTAACTGAACTGAATATTATACAGTGCAAGGGTAAAAGCATTCCATCCCCCGTGCACTGCCCACTTTTAGACACATTGCTTACTGAGTTTGACTTTTACAACACAACCGTCATGATAACAGTCAGATACCGTTCCGTTTCTTCACAATAGTATGAGACGCAATAGGTTTCTCACCAGCGGGGTATCGTGTCGGAGCAGTGCGGGCCGCAGCCGGCTCTCCCGGAAGGAGGCCCAGCGCGCGCCCTGTGACGCCGCACAGGCCTCGCTCACCGCGGGCGACGCGTCCAGCGCGCGCAGCAGCGATATCAAGTGGCCCATGTACCCAGCTCGCACACCCGTCCTGGAGCACACCAATAGATACAACTAATTTAATCGTGCAGACAATATATGAAAAAATATTTTACACTGCCTATTCTATAAAATACCGAATGCACGGTCGGTAACGTATGTATAAGACGAGAGCAGGAAATGTGGGCAGGCAGGGAATAAACATGTGACTTGTTTACTTGCTTGCATTTCATGCAGATTTTTATTAGTACTTACGTACATGTATAGTGACGCCGCTGCTGCTACAGATTTTGTATTAGCTATTTTTAAATTTAATACTTTCTAACCTATCTTAATTTGCATTTGAAAAACCGCTAAGCCTGTAGCTCGAATATAAGAATATGGACTAAGATCTATTTATTTCACACATTGCAGTGGAACAGCAGGTACTTTATACAATCTTTAGGAATTTTATTCATTATCTAGGTAAAGTATGCAATGGACAATAATATTCATATTATTTAATACATTGGACGTCCCAGGTTTAGGTCATTCTATACATTGCCGAGGTAGTTTATAGAATACCGAAATTATATACACAGAGTACCGGTAACATATACACAACAGCGGCTTTTAATGTAGTCAAATATAATTTTTCCAGGACTACGATTTAAATAATTTCAAGCCTGCTTACGTACTGCAAAAAAATAAGTCTTAATACCCATTCTGCTTAATGCAAAAACTTTGCAAAGTCAAAATAAATTAACTTACTTTCTATCTTCATTTTCTTCGAAGGCGTCCATGAGCCGCGTCAAAAGATCGCACTCACCAAGTAACTATTGAAAGAAAACAAATATGTATATTAAACATCCATTTTATAGCACTGTAATCTATACTTTATACTTATTGTATAAAGCTGATGAGATTATTTTGTTTGATCACACTCATCACAGTAATAACTAATGTAAATTGTGCTCTGCGCTATGGTCAATTTGTCAGGAGGGCTTTAGGCTCTATAAGGTCACATTAATCGTTTCGATATAACTCACTGCACTAGCAGGGAGAATTGCTTCGTGTGTCATACACCAATCTTAGTTACTTTCATTTCACCATGATAATAAAAAAAAATATAATAGAACAACGTTTACGCCTATCATACACTCTGATATTGACCAAAACTTTTCTTAAAAACACACTACAGATTTGATATCATTAATGTTCGAGTAGTGTCACAGCGCCTTGTACGTTTAAATTTGCGTTGGCTTTCCAACCAGCGGCCCTCCGCACCGCTCGTCCTCTCTCTCTGCTCTGCCCGCTAATATTGTTATATCATAGTACAAAACATACGAAACAAAGATCCGTCCACTTTCACATAAACTTTCACATTTAGAATATTACATATATGGGTACCTGTAACATATTTTCCAATGAAAAAGTAAAATAATGCATTCTCACATGTTCCACATATCGCTGGGCGTACACGGCGTTGTCGACGGCGGCCGCGACGAGCGCGCACACTTGCGCGTGGAGGAAATTATTTTGAGGAAACGAAAACATCAGCTCCAAGAGTATGTTCGCTGTTCCTACGAGAACATTATATTGTTTTAAATTAGTGGTTTTATTTATATTTACTTAGTTAACAGTTTGTCTTATGTAAGAAGTCTTATAAACTGAGTTAAAGTTATGATACCCCGCAGTGAACATATGGTACATACCATTTTTGAAGCTGTTTGATAAAACACCAAAAACTAAATTATAAACTTTTTTTCTTTAGTCATTTTTTAACCTAATTAACTATAAATGTTTTTTTTATTTGAATTTATTATTAATCTTAATATAAGAAGAGAATAAATTTGTAGTCTATCATTTCTATCGTTACTTTTAGAAACATGTTTGTCTTATAAAACTAACAACCTTTTAAATTATTATTATTTTAAAAACACGAAATCATTTGAACGTCACGGCAGTAGACTGTTTCTGCCCCAATAAGGAATTAGTTTCTGATAAGCCTCTATCACTGTCCACACTATTAATCGCATGATAATATCCAAAAAAAAAACTTACCTAAGCTAATAATTGCATTCGGCACATCATCCACTTCGGACTGAGCCAACTTGGCCAATAATGCTGCTACTTGCACTCTTGCCGCACCCACTCTCTTCCTACCCTCTTTTCCCTCTATTATCCCTTTATTCTCTATAAATTCCACTTCCTGGGGCTTCAATAAGGCATGATGAAGTAACGGTAAGTGGGGAGCAAGTGCTCTTTCTAAGTTCTCACATTTATTTCTCAGTAAGGCCAACAAAAGTTGTGTAGCATGAACTAGAGCTGAGCTTCGCGAGGCCGGCGAGCTCGTGAACACTCCTTGCAAGAGACGTCTCGCTGAATCTGCACTACGAAGTCTTAACGCCACCCCGCGACCTACACACCATCTGTAAATTTGTATATTTTAAACCTATACTGATATTATAAAACTGATGAGTTGGATTGATTGAATGCACTTATCTCAGGAACAAATAAAACTATTTGTATTTAAACAAATTGATAAATTTTGACATGGATATATTACAATGATAAAAAAAAAACAATACTTTTATTTGACAACGCAGGCGAATGCTTTTATATAATATGTCACTGAATTACCATCACTCAATTAAATAAAAGGCGCCAATGCTAATGACGTTGGTTCAGGCGTAAAACAGAGAATGGAGTGTTTTAATGAAAAAGCTACCTACCTTGCAACAAACGCAAAAGCTTTCATTCTTTATCAATATACAAAATCAACAACAATGAAACAAAAAAAAAATCATACTTGATATTATATATATCAGCATTAAGTTCTAATGCAATGTCATATAATAAAGCAGCTGCATTTGCCGCAGCCACTTCACGCCTTCTACTTTCTGCAGTCTCCAGGTTCGCGGCATTCTCTATATTCTCCACATTTTCCGATTTTTCCGAGTTCCCTACTTTCTCCGCGTCCACGCTCTCTTCGTTAACTATCTCACGTTCATTTACTTCTCCATTAGTATTTGGGATTTTCTCTTCGTTTTTATTAATGGCTGTAAAATATAATATATTATGTTTAAAATAACATGTGCATCTATACATGTTGATGCGCGTACGACGGAACCCCTCCTTCCGATGGGGGATCTGGCCCATGCTCACCCCAAATTGGTCTGGTGCCATTCCCCCCTCCCCCGATTTTTTACTGTTAAGAAAATTAGATTGACGAAGAATCTCCAATACTACTTGCTACGTAATAAAAAAATATTTTCTAATATTCACAGGAATTTTCGTCTGGCTCTAATCAATTTAATTTTCGTTTTGACGAAAATGAACGAGTCACCAGATCGCGATCACCGCCACCCGGCGCTACAAGTGCGTTGATACGCCATATCTCTAGATACGCTAATACAAATGTTGTTGTTAAATGAATCAATTGAATGAATAATATATACATATAATATAATAAAGTTATTATTAGTTTCATTCATTCATTTCCTTTTATACCAAAGTTATTATTAGTGTCATTCATTTGAATATATCAGAGCTCAAAAATAAAAAAAATAAAAGACAGGCTTTAGGAATATATAAAAAAAATTTTGTGATAACTGACTAATTTTGGTTCTCACAAGACAATGTACAACAATACAATGACACTTCTTACAAGCCTGACTGCTAATAATTTGTCTTTGTTTTGTAACTCATCATAACACTGTTATGACACAGAATAAGTGTATGTGACGCTCCGTTCTCTTCCCGCCCAATTTTCGAAACACGATCAAGTTTGTGTAGCAGAACTCAATGCCGCCCTTTGTTCACTAGAGTGGGGAAATGAAAATAATTTAAATATAAAACCTAGTGGTGTTCCCCACAACTTTGAATCCATAATCATGTTTACAATTTGACACTGTCCCATTGCACCACAATACTACAATGACAAGTACCGTACCTTCTTCTGTAGGTGGTGTTTCTTCCTCAGTAGCATTATGATTAGAATCAAATTTGTCATTCCCTTCATTTTCCTTATCACATTTGTCAGTCTGAATGGGAAGGTAATGGATTTCATTTGGGTTGTATGTCCCACAGATTATCTGTATGAGACTCTCAAGAAACTGATGCTCATCAAACCACTGAAAAAGGTCAATTTCATTTGAATTTAATAAATAAAAAGTAACTTAAAAAAAAACATTTTTTGACTTTAATATTAAATTTTCATGAATATTAGTATTTTAAAAAATGATGTAATCTTTTCTTCATTCACATTTTTGGACATAAATAAAGTCTAATGACAAGACACTCCTACTTTTAGTAGATAAAATTTAAGCAGCAATAACACCAAAATACTTTCAGTCCACTAGATGTGAGTTCTGTATCCTGTTTATTTTTTATCAATATACATTTAGTTTTTATAACATTTTGTATCTTCAAAAATATTAATTACCAAACCTAACTTTGAAAAAACAACATATTCAAACAAAACAAATACTTTTAACTGTCAGGTATTATTCATGAGATAAGATTATTCAGTGAAATTGAGGACATTACTTTTTTATAAAAAAAAATCCCTGCCTGCTCTATCTATACTATATAAAGTAACATTATAAAGAGAAAAAAATGTTTTATTGAACATCCTATTCATATATCAAGAATTATTGGTTTAATTTAAGAAATGATTTTTGTGGGATAGCCTATTTAAAAAAATGAGCTGTTAAAAAAACGGGAGAACTGGAGAGAAATTACAAATAATTAAGGGATAATATCGAAAACATTTTATGCAACTATTATTATTTATTTCTAATAATTATTATTTATTTTTTATTGTTATTATTTATTCCTTACTTATATATATTAAATTCTTTACATGCATTGTATGTTTTAGATAGTCAAATTTCACTTTTACAGCATATCAATAAAATGGATAGTAAAGAGGCCATAAGTTTTGAGGGAGAGTGAGTAGATGTGTGTAAGTCGTCATGTCGTGCATCGTAAGACTCGCGAATGTCAGCGGCCGGTAATTATCTACACTAATATTAAAAAGTAAGTTAGTTTGAAATTTAAAGTATACAATATTCAGATGTTGCAGTAGACTGGAAATAAATTCATGCTCAAACTTAACACTAATAATGCCCAAACATTTTTATATCATTTACTTTATAAAAGTTTACCATGACAACACAAGATATTTTTATATAATAGGAAGATACTTTAAATTACTATTGAAAATGTAAAACTAAGAAAGAATATCTCATACCTCTAAAACAAATTTGCTGAAACTACCCTGGGGACCCTCATAGAGCTCTAAGAAACACTTGAAGATATCACAGATGGCTGAGGTGGATATATGTTTCAATAGATTAGGTAAAAAGTCCCGTCGGGACTTAAAAAATTCAATCACTTGCAAGCACACTATATTATGCAAATACCAGTCCTGGAAATGACCATTATTTAAATATATATAAAATAGTTTAATGTTTATTGATCTTATATATGTATTTATTTCAATTATATGCTTAAGGCTTAAGGAATATTATATGACATATTGAGAATCTAAGTATAATTGATGAATTTAATTTATACATTCACTTTTCCTACAAAATCTCTTTATGTAAAAATATATGTATGTATGTATATGTAATGGAATATATGTGTATGTAATATTTATATAATGTTTATGTATGTATATATGTCTCAGTATACCCCTCCCAATTTAATTTATGCTGCCCTCTATCCCAAGTCGAGGCCAGTTGTGGCGCAAGGGCACAAAATGTGCTTGTAACTGCAACTGGTTGTTTCTTCGATCCCCACTCGAGGAAATAAAATATTTATTTACATTTTCATTTCTTTGCTCTAGTTGACTACTACTAGAGCAAAGATCAGCCTCGACACTACTAAGTAGTGTCGAGGCAAAATGCAGTGTTGAGTTGCACCACCCAACGCACTATGCATCCAGAAATTGGTGCAAGGTGAAAAGTGGAGCATGGAGTGTCTTAACACTAGGTTCCCACCCTGCAGTTGGTGGGATACATTGTGAAGCTCTATATGCATTATTCAGTGTACAATAGAGAGTATTTTACTTTACTTTACATTGTCTATTAATAATTATCAATTTTAGTCCAGAAATTCATGAATAAAGCCATAGCCAAGAG
>DWMY01001463.1:0-14672 GCA_018249775.1 Heliconius hecalesia formosus | reverse complement strand
ATCATTTGTGTATAATATCATTATATGTAACAGTGATGTTAGCAAGTTTTCCTGATTTTCTTTATGGATGCTTTATTTTTCGTTTTCAGTATAGTAGGAATAGTGAATGTAGTGGTAAGTCACTCCGTTCTTTAATCTTAGCTTGTTTGGAATGCTTAAAATGAAATGCTGCATTTTATCTCACCGGACTGGCGATGACGATGATCTGGAAGATGACGAAATATCTTTTGAATTTAAATATTATCTCGATGGACACCGAATCGAATTATTGCATCGCGCAACGGTTGTCACTGTCATGTCTTATTATGACTAAAGTTAAATAAAAAAAAGACTATAGAAAAAATCTGTTATAGTTTTTTACTAAACTTTTTTAATTTTTTGATTTTTATTAAATTTTAAAACATTATATTTAAGTTAATCTTAAAAAAATGAAATGTATGCTAATATTTACAAAGCTAAAGAGTTTGGTTGATCGAACGCTTTAATCTCAGAATCTACTGATTTTATTTGAAAAAATATTACTAGATGTGTGACACCCTTAGGCTTAATTGACTGTGCGATCCCAAGAGGTGCAGGATCAAATACTGCCACATTATTTTTTATAAAATCTAATTGACACACATATTTCAAATGTAATTCCAAAACTATACTATACTATAAAGTCTCGTTGTAGCTCGTCGCTAATAACTATAGTAAACTATACCAGTAGTAGTAACTTGCAAAGTTTAGTTATTATCAAACGATTAAGGCAAATAGTCGTGGAATGTTAGCATTAGATATTTAAGCAAGCATTATCGCAAAGCAACTTTGTGAATGGAATCCAGTTAACTTTGTCTTTGATTTCAAGTATTCCTAAATATAATTTACTTGAATTTGTAACGTAGATTTCTAGATATTACGGAGAGGTAAAGTTCAGTGGTGTTTATAAATCAGCTTCACACTGTATCCCACACACAGCAGGGTAGGGAACCTAGTGTTAAAAACCGTTCCCCATTTTCCGCCGAATTTTGGAGGCATTGCGTCCTAAGTGGCGGAATTCTTGATAGAAAAAGGAAAATCCTAAGTGAAAAACTATTTAGTTGGGTGAACAGTGAAAAAATGGTATTCTTTATTCAAATATGTTATAATCAAATTAGTCGTGGTACTTTTTTTTAACCTTCACGCTTTATGCCTAGCGGAGTAGCCAGACAGCACGAAGCTCCAAACGCCACGATGTCTGCATACCTCTTTCGTTAATGATGTTATTAACAATTTTTGTATAAAATAAAAGAATCGAAGCATTATATCTAACAAACTTTAACTTTTACGTTTTATTTTTTTTTATATTTATCAAAAATATTTCCTGTGCCGCTTTTGATTTCGCTACACTAAAGTATTTTTCATGAAGTGGCTTTTACAGGAAGCTTTATTTATTGAATTGAAATGTTTTAAAATTTTTTTGATTTTTTTTTTACTTTTTTGAGGCCGTTGTTGCACAGTAGCGTTCGATTGTGAACGCCACACTCAATACGCAATATAGTGAGTACTACTCCCACTCGCGTGAATTATTTATTTTCATTTCCTTGCTCAGGTAAAAAGCAACGTTGACGTCCACTACTTAATATACAATGTCCCGAAAATGGGTCGGAAATTGCGAAGCGAAGCTACTAGTAGAGGGCTAGCTAGTAGATGGTACCTACTTCATACTATATGAAGTAGGTACCATCTACTTTTCTTGCTGTATTTTGAATACAGCGTGAAGCTAAAAAAGAAATTAATATAACGTATAATTAATTTTATAATTTGGGCATGTGGAGATGATGAACGATGAAAGAATGTTAAAAAAGACATAATATGATGCAAGTGTGAGTGGTAAAAATTGTGGAGAAAGATCATTCTGGATGGTATTATTACGAGTCCCAAAAGGTATGCAAGCCTTCGCCACTCCTTCCTGCTCCACCCCGAATAAAGCGTTAAATATAAAGATATAAACAAGAAAAATAACACAATAATATAGCTTCTTTTAGTACGAAAATAAATAAGTAAAAGCGTAACGACGCTAACTGGATCATGTGTCGAACATCAAACGATGGGAAGAAAGATAATGGTCGCGTTTGCAAGCCTTGAGACAGTTATTTTTATTTTTATGTACTAAAGTACTACTATAGACTATTTGAAACTGCGTCGCCATTAGCTTTTATATGATACATGTTTTGCTTGTAAAATACATTTTTATGTACTAAATTGTGTTAACAGCTTGAAGTTAGAAAAAATAATATAGTAAACATACTCACGTTTATTATATTCCCTTTTTGCTTCACGCCGTATCCTCCACATTACAGAGTAAGGAGAGAATCTAGTGTTAAGACACTCAATTCCCTGTTTTTCGCCCGAATTTGGTGTCTTAAATTAGATATTGAGTAGTAGAATTCAATGACGGCGGCCGTGGCTTCAAACTCCACTTGATTAGCTATATTTCAATTATTGTCATATCCTTGGTGTTGTAAAAGATAGCACGGCGTTGTGTTCCGCGAATCTATACATAATATCTTTTAAAAGACTGGAAAGTAAGGGACGAAGTATCTTAACATAACTCTTTGCCTCTGGCGTGAAGCTAAAAAAAACTAGATACATATTAAACAAGCAAATTGCAAGTCCATTATAAATATTTACTGTGGAAATCGAGGCCGGTCGTGGCGCAGTGGCACAGTGGTTGTGGGTTCGATCCCCACCCGAGGAGATGAAATATTTACTTACATTTATATTTCCATTTCTTCGCTCTGGTGTCGAGGCAAAGCGCGGCATTGAGTTCACGCGGCATTGAGCCACTCAACATGCAATGCCTCCGAAATTCGGCAGAAAGTGGAGAACGGAGTGTCTTAACACTAGGTTCCCTCTGCCTACCCTGCTGTGTGCGGGATACAGCGTGAAGCTAATTTAATTTTTTTTTTTACTGTGGAAATCATATTGTCAGGTGAATTAAGGGGCAGAAACAATCAATAACAAGTTATATCAATAAATATATATATTTTTTATTTTTCATGCAAATATTTCTACCACATGCTAAAACAACGTTACATGCGTATTCGTTAAAACTATAGCTAGTAATGGATATTGGCCTCGATCACGTTTAATAAAATACTGTCGAAAAAATATATAGAATGACGGTCCCGTTTCTGGCTGTTTGAAGAACATAATTATTTGTTTAAAAAAAATCAGGTTCACGCTGTATCCCGTACATAGCAGGGTAGGCCGAGGGAACCTAGTGTTAAAACAGTCCATTTCCCACTTTCCGCAGTGTTGAGTAGCGGAACTCAACGCCGAGCTTTTTGTCTTGGTGCCAGTGCGAAGAAATAAAAATATTATAAAAATAATAATTAAATTAAAAAATAATAATGCATTCCCTCGAGTGGGGATCGAATCTACAACCGTCACGTTACAGTCACTGCGCCACGACGGCCTCGATATATTTGTTAACTACTATGAATTACTTTCTTTATCCTTACAATATTTTGATTCCTTATATTTCATTATATTTATAAGTGAATTATTAGCTCTCCAAAGCCTTTGTTCCCTAATATAACAATGTAAGCAAATTAGAATAAAAACCAAATCTTTTTATCACTATTTATCTAGATATTATATATAAAGGAAAAGTGAAGCCTATTCAAATGAAATAATCCCTAGGATCAGCTTTGATTGTCGATACAATAGGTCTGGGATCCAATGTCAAACATTAAACGTATACAGTATTTCGTTATTTATATTAAAGATTTGCTAAAAGCTAGTTGAATATCGGGATATATACATATAACGTACAATAAGTCAACGTCTGACCTTAAATTGGATGGTTGTAGCTTCAATTCCCATTTAGAAGAATTGATTACTTCCTTTTTGCTCTATATTTTTTCATAAAATTTATTTTTCAGCTCCACGCTGTATCTACTAATACTACCTCCGTTCTCGCCGAATTTGCAAGTCATTGCGGGATGAGTGGCGGAACATAACGCCGCACTTTTCTCTGTTACCATAGCGAAGAAATGAAAATATTTATAAATAGTTCATTCCCCTGAGTGCCACTGCGCCACGACGACCTCATAACTAATATCAATCAGATTCCAAAAAAAGTATATACTGATCAATAGGAAAACTGACACACACATAAATTATGTTCATATTAAACAAACGAAAAAGAAGAAAAAAAAGTTCAAAAATTAAAATGTGATACGTACGTTTTAAAGTACAGAAATTCGCTTCCCGCAGACCGCAGCCCCCTGACACAGACATCCACACGACACGAATGTCATACATTAATTGTGTAGCTGTTCAGCATTTAGCGTTTCGTTTCCACTTGTTCGCTTTACGGTTGCCACTCGCTAATAAATTCTTATTTGTTGTGAAACCAGAACTGTCGTAAAAAGGAATGTTTACTGACTTCACTTTTCTGGACTATTATAATATAATATATTTATTGAGTGGCCAATCGTAGCGTAGAGGCACAAAATGTGACCGTAAAGTCGACTGGTTGTGGGTTCGCTCCCCACTCTAGGAAATAAAATATTTATTTACATTTATATTTTCATTTCTTCGCTTTGGTGTCGAGGTAAAACGCAGCGTTGAGTTCCGCTCAAAGCCCTCAACACGCAATGCGTCCAGAGCTCGACGGAAAGTGGGAAACAGAGTGTTTTAACACTAGGTTTCCTTCTGCCTACCCTTCGAGATACAGCGTGAAGCTGATTTAATTTTAATTTAATTTTTATATTTATTGAGCGACGGTTGCGGGTTTCATTCCTACTCGGTGTAATGAAACATTTTCGTTTCCTCGCTTTCATCAAACAAAGCGCAGCGTTCAGTTCCGCCACTCAGTATGCAATGTAAAATTGGGCAGTGCATAATAAATATACTATATTAACATTAAATTTCCTACATCTGTCGTGGTACATACGGGATACAGCGTGAAGCTAATAATAAAAAAAAATGATATTGCTTTCAAGCTATAAAGAATATATTGGTCAAAACAGATAGAAACCTATTTGACATGCCGGCGAAAGTTTTAAAAATATAATATTTTAAAAATGTGAACATATTGACGAATCGGTCAGTGACATGTCCATTTCAATTTTTAGAAGCTTTCAACGTTACTAGGACGATTGAAACTTGAAAAATATATTTTTTTTACCTGAAAAATGTGATCCTGAAACGAGCATACAAAAACAAATGAAAATTTTTAAATATTGAAAATAAAATGTTCTGTAGAGTCCGGCTCTATAACGTGTAAAGCGATTATAATTTTTTTAACTCTATGTCATTTTCTTTTTCCTTTTTCTAAAGAATAACATACAAGACGAACTCGTTCCCCAGTTTCCGTGGAATTATTAAGACACTCAATAAATGCTTTTGCCTCAAAATATTTTATTCCCAAAAAAAATTAAATATTTTATTCCTCAGATAGGGAATTCAACCCACAACCGTCGCGTCGTAGCTTCAATTGGCCGTGCAATTGATGGATGACTTATATAATAAACAAAATACTAATATAGACAGTAATAATTTTTTTTCCACAATCCATTTCTACAATACATCTGAAATCTAAATCTAATATTTATTATACAGTGTAATCCATTCAATAGGGGTCAAGCGGATAGTTTGTGACTAAGCGAAATTCTTCAATATATAGGAGTGGTGGGCGTGAACCTTTTGCTCTAATATAAGTGAAGGAATTGTGAAAAGTTTTGACGTAATTCGCGTTTTTCCGTGAGAAAATATTTTTATGCTTGTCACCTGGTCGAGGGTCAGATAGATTTATTTGGACTATTGTCAATTTTTAGTATTATATAAGATTTTTTTTATTAATAGTTTCATAATTTGCTTCACATCGTTTCACAGGACCATAGCATCTGATTGTAATTACAATGGGTGTGGTTTCTTATCCCATATCATAGTGGTGGAACTCAAAGCTGCCCTTTTTCATCTTACCAAAGAGGAAAGTGAACCCACAACTGTATATTTGTAATTAAAAAAAAATATAAACAGTAATAAAAAAAATCTGCTTTACGCTGTATCCCGCAGGGTAGGCAGAGTGAGTCTTGTTCAGCCACTCTGTTCTCCACTTTTCGCCAATTTTTTTAGGCATTCCCTGTTGAGTGGTGGAGCTCAACGCCGGGCTTTTGCTTTGTAGCCAGAGCGAAGAATTAAAAATATTAATAAATAGTAATTCATTCCCTCGTAATAAACCGTCGTAATACAGTCACACTCTTGTGCCCCTTTGCAATGACGCCCTTAATATATAAAAAAATATAATATAAAAAAATTACTTCGTAAAATAATATAAACACATAATATTTATATCTCAATACATTGTCGTCTCGAGGGTTGTTTAATTTCCCCACGATTTGCTTCAAAGCGTCAGCAATTACTGGAATTAGTGCCTCTCAGACTGAGGTCTCTTCGCGCTCTACTTGCAACAAGCTCTATGTATGTATACATACAGATTAGCTACACTCCCGCACCCGCCAACCTTGTATGGAAGCTGTGCTATTAATATATATATTTCTAAAATATATAAAAATATTAGATAAATTATTATGTGTTTTAGTTATTTTGAGGGTTCCGCATCTCTTAAGGAAAAAAGGAATCCTTATAATATAATTTCTTTGGCCGTCCGTTTGTCTGTCTGTCTGTAAAAATCCTTTATCTCAAGAACGCTTGGAGATATTGTGTTGAAATTCAAACCATATACTCAGATCTAGGGCCCCATTATTTGCTAAAAAAACATATTTCTACATTTACTTTAAAAAAAGATATGGCCGTTTATATCTCAAAATACGCGTATTTCGACGCTACAAATGTAATCAAAATTAATAAGGTACTATCGGTTGATCCAGAATTATGAAATTTGACAGCTAAAAAAATGGGAACCTGTTCACAAATAACAAAGATATCGAGGGATAAACATAAATAATTTCAATTTTCTGTACATTATTTGACTTTTACTTACAAAATCTGCTGGAATTTCAAACATGCGCCTCATAAGACGATTATGCAGCGAGTGTGTGGTGACCACAACAAAGTATAATTACATCAAGAGCAGGCTCTTACAAAGAACTTTCAAAGGATTCGCCAAGTCTTACTACAGAACAGTGCTCTTAAATAGTGTTACTATATGTAGCTAGGGTTAAACTATCTTAGAATTAAAATGTCATAAATCAAAAATTTTGCTCCATTAAACAAAATTGCATAACGTTATGGTATTAATGTTTATAAACAATCTTAAGTAAGGGAATGTATCACTTCTTAAATAATATATGTATATTAATAAATCCTGTCCAATCCTGTATAGATCCCAGATTCAGCCTTATATGGAGTATTGTTCTCATCTATGGCCTGGTGCACCTCAGTATCAGATTGAACCATACTTAGTATAGAGCCGCTCGAATCATTAGGGATCTAATAGTTAATATGTGAAAGGTAGTTTGAAATACTTGGAAACACACTCTGTTACAGCATCCTTTTACGCGCAACGTAACTGTGGAATAGCCGACTGCAGTACAGAAAAAAGCGTCTCTATCTCCACCTTTAAGACAGGCATCGCACCCATAGCTCTTCTGATGTTACAGGAGGTGGGGGAGAGGTGATCATATCCCATCACGTGATGAAAATAAACAAAAATAAAAAAGAAAGAGATGACTACTGTTTTTCTTTTTGGCTAGTACAATTGAAAATTGGACAAAACATCAGGAACGTAGTGTCTTGACACAAGGTTTTTTTTTGCCTACCCACAATGCAGGATACTGTGTGAAGCTAAAAAAATGCAAATAACTCATCTTCACTAGCATTTTTAGAGCAAATCATAAAACAAGACTGACAAAATTTTTCAGTGACTAAAAGGCAAATTTAGTATATATTTTTTCTTTGAAATGAAAACGAATATTTCATTCAAATACTAACTAACACAAGAATAAATATTAAATTATTTGTAAGGTTTTCATATCAATCTCTCAGCGATGTTTCAGGTGCAACGCGATGTATAATCGATAATATATCATTTTGTGTACAAATAGAGTTCAATTTAGTTTAAAATGTACTATTAAAATTTATATGCATGGCATGCGACATTCCAAATTACGTTCAACGTTGCCTTTTGAACTACACACCGGATGCAATAATAGATCTGTTAGCTTTTGTGTATTTCTATCTTTATTATCTTCATATTTACTTCTAGTTATTTACCTGCAGCTTCGCCTCAGTGAAATGGAAATATCTGAGAATGATGTATGACATATGATACGTTCTAATGGTCTGAGATAATTAAAATCGTAGCCCTAACTGGATTCGATTCCCATTTGGGTGAATTATAGCTTGACTTTGAGTCTCCACTTGTAACTTAACAACGCATTTTTGGAAGATTGAGTAAAAATTGGCGAACGGCGTGTCTTAATATTAGGTCCCTTCTGTGTACCTTGCTATGTGCAGGATACAGCTGGAAATTGCTTCGAAATCAATATATGAATTAATATTTTGCAATTATTATATTTACATAGTCTTTATATTTTAAGAGAAGAGTATTCAAAAATTTTATTATTTTTAAAAACTGTTAATGTCAAATGTAACAAGCGAAATTTCCCTTTCTTAGAAAAAAATTGTTTCTAATTAGAACCAGTGGTTTTGTTTTAATACTAAAACTTTTTAATTTTATATTGTATTATATAAGCAATATTAATTCATTTCAATCAAATAACCTTTTCACATTTCATCACTTCACAATATACCGCGATGGTGTATTAATCACTGTCACGTTATGGAGACAATCTGACATGACGGCGTGATAGTGTCACGACACGCCAATCAGTATTTTTAATAATTATATGATAACTACTTTCAATTACTTTAAATAAGAGGCGGAGGTATTATAATTATGTATTAGGTAGTTTTGACGCAGCGGATTTTACAAATATTGTTTTGTGAATATATATTTTTTTAATAGTTTACTAATGTTAAAAAAAACAAACTGTTTAATTAGAGCTTCTAATTTTAGCTATTTTTTAGCTAAAAGTTAATTGGATACAACGCTGTGACAGAATTCAAAAGAATAAGTTCAAATACAGCAGCTAAACAATGTTCAAACGAATGTACAGAATAAAAACACAACAAAAGAAAATGGAGAAGATAGAGAAAGATTTCTATTCTTTCCTTTACGAAAATTCTCTATGTAAATTAAAAAAATATCATAAAGTAATAAAACTCATAAATTTCAATCTGGACGCGCCGCTTGTCGCATGTATCAGAGTGACGGTTACAATGTGACACGTAAGGTGGGTGTGCGTGACGTGACACTTAGTTTGCGATTTTTTTAACTACTACACAACGAGACAGTTTATAGTAAATTAGTTATAATAAATCAAATTTTTGATAATGTCGGGCGGCGCGTTTTAAATTCGGTGTTGAGTTTCGCCACTCAACTTCTATAATTTTCGATTGGGGCAGAAACGAGAACGGTCTAGACAGTAGGTTTTCTCTGCAACCCTTTGGTGCCTCGCCAAATTCGCCTTCCAATACCAAGTCTTTTTATTTGATACCTTACTCGAACTAGCGGCTTAATACCAAATTTTACTCCTCTTTTAAGGCTATTATATTTAACCACAGATGTATAGTTTTCAGATGTTTTCCCGAACTAATACTACCTGTAGATGCTAGCTGCCAAATTTCATAATTCTAGGTCAACCGGAAGTACCCTATTAATTTTGATTCCCTTTATGATATCGAAATATGAGTTTTTCGCTATTTAAACGGCCAAATTTTTCGTCTCTGTCGTCGTTAAATCGACTTTTTCATAAAATCAAGGGAACGTAGATCTCAATATATGATTTGAATTTCAACTCGATATCTCCAAGCATTCCTGAGATAAAGGCTCTTGACAGACAGACAGACAGACAGACAGACAGACAGACTGATGGATAACAAATAGATCTTATAAGGGTTCTTCTTTCCCTAAGAGGTACGGAATCCTACTAAGTAATAAAAAATCAGCTTCACGCTATATATCGCACACAGCAGGTTAGGCAGAGGGAACATAGTGTTAAGGCAATCCGTTCCTCACTTTCCGCCGAATTCTGGAGGTACTGCGTATTAAGTGGCAGAACTCAAGCGAAGAAATGGAAATAAAAATGTAAGCAAAATATTTTATTTCCTCGAGTCACCAGTTTCATCGAACCCACAACCAGTCGATTTTACAGTCACACTTTGCGCCCCTGCGCCATAACTGGCCTAAGAAGTAATGATATAAAATATTTTCTCAGCAAAGGACAATTTGTTTTATAAAAAAATATCTACAGTGTGATAGAATGTCAAAAAGATTGTAAGAAAGACAGACAGAAGAAATTTATAAATAGATATTTTCTGTTATTAAATTAGATATAGATTTTATATCAGACGTTTTTGTTTTTACCAAAAGTTGTGGCTTGACAACTTGAGTATCCAATGATGCTTTTTCTCAAAAGTAAAATTTAAAAAAGCACAGCACCGATGACTAATTATTATTATTTTCATCTCTTCGCTCTGGTCCCAAACAAAAAAAGAATATCATTGAGTTCTGCCACTTAATAAGCAATGTATAGAAATTCAACGGAAAATGGGGAACAATGTGGAAAAGGTTACCCTGCTATATGTTATATTTATTTATTTTATTTTCTGTAGTATATATACTAATATTATAAAGTGGAAAAGTTTGTTTGATTGAACGTGCTAACCTCATAAACTATTGGATCGAATTGAAATTTATTCAATCAACATAGTTAAAATAAAGCACCTTATAACTAAAATGAAATATTTTCTATTTCATTGAATTCCGGTTTAATCTTATATCGAATTTTAGTTATAATATAATGAAACTGAACTAACTATGGCCAAATGTTTGCTGCTTCAATACATTTAATTATATCTATCAAAATAAATTAAAAGTGTAGGCCATAGAACTGCTAAATTAGTTAAAACATTCATAAAATTTAATTTAGTATTTATAGAAAATAATAATGTTAATATATTATTATAAAAAGTAGCAACCCAGTCGTAGCACAAGGCCATAAGGTGTGACTGTAACCGTGGCTGGTTATGGGTTTGATCCCCACTCGAGGAGATGAAATATTTACTTAAATTTATATTTCCATTTTCTGGCTCTAGTGTCGATGCAAAGCGCGGCGTTGAGTTCTGCCACCCAACATGCAATGCCTCCAGAATTCGGCAAAAAGTGGGGAACTCAGTATTTTACCACTAGGTTCCCTCCGCCGACCCTGCTGTGTGCGCGATACAGCGTGAAGCTAATTAAATTGTTTTGCTGAGGCTTTCAGGTAAAGGCACTGAGTTCTGCCATTCAACACGCAATGCCTCTAAAATTTGGCGGAAAGTATGGCGCGGAGTGTTTTACCCACATGCGGGATACAGGGAAAATAAAAAAAAAACACATTAAATAGAGTTTTTTGGTGCCATGAGTCTAGGCGGAAAGCAAATACAAATTATCCAATTATATTACTTTAAAATTCACAAAATTTACGGTGAAACTAAAGTAATCAAGCAATTTAAAGTAACGCCAACCAAAATCCACCTAATTGTGGGAAAAGGAAACTTTTAAGACGCAAAAGCTCTTAAAGGAACACCAATTTATGGTTATAGCGATAAGATGTAAAACACGTGGTACATGAGACTCGATCGTGATAGGAAAAAAACCATTCCGTTTCGTAGCACCGTTTCGTAGCGCCGTTTCGTAGCTCGCATAAATTATTGTTGGAACAACTCACTTTGTTCTACAGATTTCGTTTTCTTGATTTGTAACAGGGTTGCTGGATTCTGTAAAATTATATTTTTAGTCGATGGGTTTGTAGATGATGTGATAATGTATAACTATAAAATTTTAAAAAATCACGATTTTTTTGTGTATAGTAGAGTAAGTGGACCAAGGACGACACTCCGTTCTCTGTTCTTTCGAGACATTGCGTATTGAGTGACGAAACTCGATGCCGCGCTTGGTCTATAGTTGAGGAAAAACAATATGCCACTCTAACAAGCGGGAATAAAACCGACATTTTTCACGTTTACAGTCAGATTGACCCACTAAGGTACGATGGCATCAATTATTAATATTTAAAAAAATGTTAATGTGAGTACATTACACAAGAAAAAAGTGATACGGTTTTTGATTTTCTACCGATATAAAAATAATTCATACTATATTTAATAGATGAAATTCCATTACGTTATGCTATATCTTCGAAAAAAAAAACACTCTGTTCATCTTAAATATTTAAATATTACGTCCTTACCAAGAATAACCACAACCATAACTGCGCTACGAAGGCATAATCTACAATATTTTTTAACATCCAAATATTATTTTACTATTTCTGCCGTGCTAAGGTCAGTGTAACAATAGCCAGCTTGACCTTTGTTTCCTAACTTCTACATTTAGGTACCTGTATACGTTGTTCATCGAGGCGTGATATGAATACAGGCTGAATATATTTAGTTAAAATTATACTAATAGGAAAATGGATTTTGTAATTATAAATCTATTTTAATGAAGGCTTCAATAAATATAATTTAATGAAGCCATTCCTGGAACAGGGAAGCGTGTAAATGATGACTGTAAATGCTATAAATTGAGGGTTCGATTCTCATTCGAAGAAATGAAATGTGTATTTTTTTTAATTTTCTGACACTGGTAACGAGACAAAGCGCAGCGTTCAATTCGAAGTGTATTAACATTTGGTTCCCAGGTTCCCTCCGTCTACCCTGCTATGTATAGGATATAGCGAGAACCTAAAAAAAAGTCTTGATGGAAGATAACTGATTCTATTTAATCTGTCTTAATTTTTATTTATAACTAGGTATCTACTAGCCTTGCCCTCATTCTATATACTTTCTAAATACTCCAGGTAACTTCGATCGCAGGTATAATGGGTTACATTGAAATGATTTACGTAACATAATATAGCCCTCGTGAATAAAAAATATTGTTAAACACGAAAATATATTGGAATTCGATGCAGTAGTTCCTAAGATAGGCACGTTCTAACACACAAACTCCTTACATTTCTAAAATTAAGCATACATTTCTTGCTTTGTCATGGTCTGTGGGAAAGGCAAAGGACCTATGAAAACACTCTACTAACCAACCAACCTCTTTAGACCAAAAATACTATTTTACTTAAGCATTCAGTCATTTTATCTTATATTCCTAAAACGTACATCCCTAAAAGACAAGCGATTTCAAATGTGAATGATTTTCATTTGTTTCACGAGTTGAATTTTATTATCCGCCTCTGTGCCTCCCTCCGAGAGACGTCGGGGAAACAACGTATCATGTGAGTTTCAGTCATGATTTAGATTTATGAACGTATGACTGACGATGTAGATTTGAAATGGTTATTCTAGTTTTCATGCACTTTGAACGCTTCATACTATATTATGTGATTACTAAATATTATGTAATGTTATATCAGCTTCACGCTGTATCCCGCACACAGCAGGGTAGGCAGAGGGAACCTAGTGTTAAAACAATCCGTTCCCCACTTTCTGCCGCATTCTAGAGGCATTGTGTGTTAAGTGGCAGAACTCAACGCCGCGCTTTTGCCTAAAACCAGAGCAAAGAAATGTAAATATAAATTTAAGTAAATATTTCATCTCCTCGAGTGGGGATCGAACCCACAACTAGTCGGTTTTACAGTCACACTTTCTGCCGCTGCGCCACGACTGGCCCCATGTAATGTTATATTATGATGATGTAATGTTATATTATGATCAATATTGCTGAATCGACAGTAATTTTATAATTATTTAGAATTTTGGATATTCTACACAGGGAAAAGAAGAACTTCCGTTTTTTTGAGTAACAGGGATCGCAGAGAGAACTTAATGTTAAGACACTCCATTCATAACTTTCCACCCATTTGTCGAGATATTGCGTTTTGAGCGGCGGAGCACAATGCCGCAATCTGTCTTGCCTGAGTGGGCAAGTATTATGTTATTGATATAAGTATTCTATCTAAAATACAATCAATATTATAGCAACTATATACTGTAATCAATAATTATTGGTAAATGACATGACTTCGGCTTTATAGACACTGTCACTAAATATTACAGCTTCCTATTTGTCTATCCAATGCAGCTCTCAAAGGATGCGTCGTTAATATAGTGGTGAGAATATGTCGATGTTTAATAAATAGAGTGACATCTATACTAATATTAAAAGGTTAAATGACGAAAACTAAATAAATTGAATCACGTTAATCGTTTTAAATTTTTGATATAACCCATAGTACCTTCAATCTGAGTTACGACGACAACCATGTGAAGTGTGTCATATTTCATAAACAACTCTGTTGTGTTATGTACTGGTGGTGGGTAATTACAAGTTATTACTTGTTATTTAAAGCTTAAAAGTTTTACATAAAATAACAGGAAAATATATGTTTACTACATATATTTCTCTAATTAATATGCAAAAAAATAACAAAAAAAATATCTTAGCTTAATAATATTTTACATATAAAAAAGGTTTTTTTCAATCTACTTATTAAATGAGGCCGGTCGTGGCGCAGCGGCACGAGGTGTGACTGCAAAACCGACTGGTTGTGGGTTCGATCCCCACTCGAGGAGATGAAATATTTACTTAAATTTATATTTCCATTTCTTCGCTCTGG
>DWMY01001462.1:0-14679 GCA_018249775.1 Heliconius hecalesia formosus | reverse complement strand
ACGTGAAATTTGGGCAGATGTTTATTTTCATATTCTGGACATCCACTAAGAAGGGAATTTGAAAAATTTTAACCCTAAAGGGATGAAATAGGGGTTGAAAGTTTGTATGGAAAAAAATTTTAATCTGTACCGATTTTTATAAAATTTGAAATTTAGACTCTTAAAAATATTTCATTGAACACGTGTTTCATGGTTTTTAAGAATTCAGCCCCTAAGGGTTCAAATAAGGGGTTGAAAGTTTATTTGGAAAAATCTTTAAATTGCCACCGATTTTTATAAAAATTTAAATTCAGACTGTTATGAATATTTTATTGAACACGTGTTTCGTGGTGTTTTTAGAATTCACTCCTAATAAGCGGGCGAAGCCGCGCGCGCCCTCTAGTTAAATATAGAAAAATATATGTATTTAATTACGAAATGTGGCAAATAAAATTTGAAAATAAAATTCACAGTGCCAGGTCTCTACGTTTAGTGATGGAAGTTTCTTTTGTTAGTCCAGTGAAGCCATTATATGTAAAGGTTTCAAACTTATCGTAGAAAGACTTGTTAGTTATTTTAATTATTTGAGTTTACAAAACATAAACACTCGTGTAAATAATGTTCGTGTTACAATAAAAATATATTGTACTAATGTTGTTTTATTTCGTGAAAATTCTTTCATTTTAACTTAAATTACTTTCTCACCACCAACACCATCATCTCCCTAGTTTATATACATGCATTAATAGCACAGAGAAAGAAAGGAAAATAAAATATCATTAAAAAGCATAATTTTTTAATACTATTTTTATTTTAATTTAAAAAAATCATATAATATATTATACAATCATTAGAAGTACATATAAAAGTATATCAAAATAAATACCATATAAATATTCAATTTGCCATATAAATTAATAACCATAAAATACAAAACATCCACTTAATATATAAAAATATTCTTATATAATTATTTATTATCACAGGTTTTTACGATACGATATTTCACTTAATTCTAATTACAAGGCTGGACAGACTCTATGAGGTGTGCAAAATTACCCCACAGTATTGGTCCTGAAGTGCATACTGTCCCACCACCTCGTGATTCTTGTGGCAGCTGAAACATATTCGATTACACACATAAAAATTATAAAATCAGTTTAAATAAATCAGCTTCACGCTTTATCCCGCACACAGCAGGGTAGGCACAGGGAACCTAGTGTTAAGACACTCCGTTCCCCACTTTCCGCTAAGTTCTAGAGGCACGGCATGTTGAGTGGCGGAACTCAACGCCGCGCTTTGCCTCGACGCCAGAACGAAGAAATGGAAATATAAATAAATATTTCATTTCCTCGAGTGGGATCGAACCCACAACCCGTCGATTTTACAGTCACTCTTTGTGCCGTTACGCCACGACTGGCCTCACAATTCTCAAATCACAGTTGAAAAAGAAATATTATTACTTAAAGTAATTTTATAAGAAGCTTCACAAAATAATAGGTCGGGGCAAAAGTATTTTCGTATTTTGAATGTATTATTAGTAATCAAACTTCTTTGGCTGTACTGAATGTAACTGGCTGGTTTTAATACTATTAAATGTGATATTCATAAAGATGCAATAAATAAAAAAAAGAAAATAGTTCTCGCCATTTTTCAATTGTTTTTTTCAAGCAAGCAAGATGAACGTATGTGACGAAGAAATTCGGTACATTTTAAAGTTTTATTACAAAAAAGGTAAAAATGCGACGAACGGCGCGATTAAAATTTGTGCGGTTTACGGACCTAATGCGGTGTCAATAAGAGTAGCATAAATGTGGTTCAAGCGTTTCAAGTCTTGAAATTTTTGTGTGAAAGATGAGGTTCGCTTTGGACTGTCACAGATAAAATCAGTACCATCTTTGAGAAATAGGGCATCTAGGAGCAAGATCGACAAATTTGTAGCTAAGACATTGCTGAAGAACTGGATGTTTATCATAAAACAATTATACGTCATTTACGAAAGTCTAGGTACAAGAAAAAACTTGACATTTGGATACCACATGATCTCATGATCTCACTGAGAGAAACCTAATGCAACGTGTTTCCATTTGCGATTCTTTGTTGAAACGTATCAATTCCGAACCATTTCTTAAACAATTGATTACGGATGATGAAAAATGGTTGACTTACGATAAGAATGTGCAAGAAAGTTGAAGCATAGACAAGCCACACAGACCTGGCAAAGCCCGGCCTGACTCGAAACAAAGTGATGTTATGTGTATGGTGGAATTGGAAAGGAATTGTCAACTATATGAGTTTTTGCCACCGAGTAACACTATCGATTCTTACCTCTACTGTCAGCAACTGATGCTCTCTACCTCTCTTACCGCTCACTTTTCCATCATAAATCTTTTTGCCTTTCTTTCATCACTCAATCGTTCGACGTGCCCAAACCAGCTGAGCACGTAACTCCGCATAAAAATTTCAAATTCACATTTCATATAAAATAAAGTTTACAATAAGACATTTTACAAATTATTTTTACTTGCTATATTAAATATTTCTATAGGGCATATCAAAATAATTATAATCTTAAGCATACAAGCAAAAATTTTAAATTAAAAACTCACCGCTCTATTAATATCTCCCACACAGACCCAATAATCAGCTACTTTAGTGTCTTGACTGTTGTGCATCTTGTGCGCGACGGCGACCGTCCACTTCGAGTGGTCATTGTGCGATGTGAACGACATCTTCGCTATGGGGAACTTTAGACGTTCTATGTTGCGGACCCTGAACAATATTTACAAAAATATAATAGTAGAAAGCAGTATTAGGTTATGATTGATGATTATTGTGGGTTCGATTCGCACTCGGAGAAACAAGTTATTTCCATTTCCTTGCTTTGATAAGAAGATAAAGCGGTAGAGTTCAGCTACTCAGTATGTAATATCTCTATAGATGGGCGGTGCATATGGAATGGACTATCTTAACATTATACTCCCTCTGCCTACCCTGCTATAAGCGGTATACAGCGTGAAGCTAGAAAAAAGAAATAGCGCAAAGTTGAGTTCCATTAAACGAATGTCTTAAAATTAGACAAAACAAGTAAAAAGAGTATCTCAATAGTAAATTCTCTCCGCTGATCTCACTAAACATATCATTTCGCAATATATGTGGCAATAAAAAAAGCTATGTTTTTATTTTAACATCATAGTAGAAAAAGGAACCTAAAAATAAACTTGTATACACTCCTATTTCGATATACCGAAAGATATTGCGTGTTGAGTGAAGTCCAACGGCATTTTTTGTTATGATAAGGAATTTTAAACATTGCATTACATTACGCATGTCCCAAATACACGATTACAATGTACTACAATATTCCAACAATTTTAAGTACTAAAAAAATAAACAACTTAAATAGTTTTCTCGTAATAAAATATAGCATAGCATCTATATCACTTACTGGAAGTTTCTAGTACATTCCGAATCCAAGGTTCCAGGGCCGTTCGTCCAAGATTCTACGAGAAGATCAGATTGTAACACTTCGGCTACCAGTCCACTGTACAAGTCGTCGTTGAACATTGCACTCTTCGCGAACGACAAAAACTTTCTACCTACTAAAGTTTCGAAACCTTCTATGTGATACCTGGAAATAGATTAATTAATAGGAAATAGAATAATTAATAGGATAGATTAATTAATAGGAAATATAATAAATTAAATTAAATCAAATTAAATCAGCTTCACGCTGTATCACACACACTGCAGGGTAGGCAGGGGGAACCTAGTGTTAAGACACTCCGTCCCCCACTTCCTGCCGAATTCTGGAATAAAAATGCCAAATCTGCTATTAACAAAATGCAAACAACTATATAATTTATATAAATAATCAAATTTAAATAAATTATAAATAAAAATAAAACAAATTGAAATGAAAATTTTTATCCTGGCATTTTTAAAAGCAAAATCACAATAATAATTTATCACATTCTAATTTTTTCATAGATTAAGAGAATTTATTGTAACATATTTATGTTAATTAGTTGTAATAAGCGTATAAGAATTTCGACGTAGTTCGATGAGAACGTATGGCTTAGTTGGTCAAAGCGCTTGAATGGTTTCCAAAGAGTCACGGGTTCAAATCCTGCAACATTCAAAGTTTTATATGTTTTCTTAATAAGTATTTTTCTTTCCCATGTGTGGAATAACACTTGAAAAATGTTTAAAAAAAAGAATTTATTATGCTGATGACCGAAAAAATCTGCTGTTTAACATTTTTAAAATGTTATTCAGCACTTATGAAAGAAAGATACATATTTATATAGAAAACGCACACATTTAAACTTTTGTATGTTGTCTAAAAAATCTATCTTCTATTATAAAAACATTCTCTTGAGTACATTTACACTAAGCACACAACCGATCAGTTTAGAGCACCATCGAGTGCAGTTGAGTATGACACAAGTCTCAGTTTAGCCATTTCTTTATGAAGGAACAAATTATGTGTAAATGTGTAGTGTGTGTTCTTTATGAAGGAGCAATGTGTAAAAGTGATATTTTTTTATTTAAGATTTAGTATAGCACCTTTTTCATTTTATTAACATCAAAATATTTTTTTTAGCTTTACGCTGTAACCTCCACATAGCAGAGTAGACAGAAGACACATGGGAACCTGTTGTTAAGACACTACGTTTCCCCACTTTCCACCAAATTCTAGATGGATTACGATTACTATTATTATGGTTGAGAGGTGGAGTTCAACGCCGCGCTTTACCTTCTTTACAGTCGCACAACAAGTTGTCTAATTGTTATTATAACATAATAAGAAAACCAAATAAGAAAAGACAACTCACCAAGGCGCAGCATCGATAGTTCTATTGCGTATCACATCAACTAAGTTAGGTAATTCACTATCAAACTCCTGGGGAATGTTATGATAAACGAGTAATGGCTCGTTATACTTGAGTTGGGTCCCAATTTGATTTAAAGTTGATGTTTGGACTGACACACATAGAAATGTTTGCCCATATTTCATACCAGTAGCCGGATAGCTATATGAACTCATATTAAGGCCATTACCTGGAAAATTAAATATTATAGTAAAATTACTAGTCGTGGCGCAGTGGCACGAAGTGCGACTGTAAAACCGACTGGTTGTGGGTTCGATCCCCACTCGAGGAGATGGAATATTTACTTAAATTTATATTTCCATTTCTTCGCTCTGGTGTCAAGGCAAAGCGCGGCGTTGAGTTCTGCCACTCAACACGCAATGCCTCCAGAATTCGGCAGAAAGTGGGGAACGGAGTGTCTTAACACTAGGTTCCCTCTGCCTACCCTGCTGTGCGCAGGATACAGCGTGAAGCTAATTTAATTTTTTTTTACTAGAATATATTCTATATTACACATCTCTATCTCTCTCTGACATCCACACAGGTGATGTCACATTCACACGCGCATGTGTGGACCTCACATCTACGTACAAGCACTATTGTTCTATACTTAAAATATAAGATATGATCAATACTACACTATAATTACTACACTATAATTAAAATATAAGATATGATCAATAATAATATTTTCTGGTTTAAGGAAATATAGAATTAACTTTTTACCTTAAATATATTATTAGGGGTATTTTTTGTATCATTGTTTAGTAAGAAAAAGAAGAGGTAATTTAATACTAGTTACTGATTAATAAGCTCAAAGGCCAGGCCTAACAGAAAAATGCTAGAAGTATAAATATATATATACCATCAGGCACTGGTGGAAATCTTGGTACAGAATGTACGAGCCATAGTGAAGTGAATTTATCTCCCAAAATCACTCCTTTGGTGTGACCGTTCTCTACTCTATTCTTCATAAACTTTGAATGCATTTTACACATTTCAGCCAAATCATAATCATCATAGTACTTGTCACCTAGTTTAAATTTCTTAAACTTTTTGACACCCGATTGTTTCGTTTGACCTTAAAGAAAGAGTATTTTTTCTTAAAATTAAAAAGGTAAGGAAACATTAAAAATGCAAAGATAATGTTATTGGGACTCAGGCCAGTTTTTAACTAATTAGTTACCTATCTAATGCCAACTATTCAAGTTAAGATATATTGCCTTAGAGTGTGGTGAGGTGTTCAAAATGTCAAATTCTACAATAACAGAAGAACAGTAACTGGTTGTCAGCCTCCGTGGCTTTATTTTGTAAATATACACACACACATCTCGTAAGGACACAAAAGCAGTATATTACTCCTATTTATTGAAATATTACTTTTATCAAATAATCCATATATTTAATTGAGGCTGTCGTGGCGCAAAGACAACATTCGAGGGTTCTATTCTGACTCTGGTGAATAAAATAATAATATTTTCATTTCGTCATTTCGGTAATGAAAAAAAAAATACGGCATTGAATCATACCACTCAACATGCAAATCCTCAAGAATTCAAAAAGTAGCAAACAGAGTATCTTAACACTAGGTTGTAGGTTTTCTCTGCCTACTCTGGTATATGTGAGATACAATACAATATACTTTATTGCACATAAAATTTACACAAATTGTATACAAACTAAACAGAACTAAAGATGTACAATAAAGCAGCCTTATTGCTTAAAGTGATCTCTTCCAGGCAAGCTTTGAATGTTGGAGTTGTATAAAAAAGATGGTGGATGGGGCATTAAAAAAATAATAAATAATAGATATAGGATTGCAGTCTACAATACTATAGGAGAGTAGTACCTCTTTTGCTTTTTGAATACATTTCAGCAACTGACTGCAATATGTCAGGTTGATGTTCTGTGGCAGGGGGTTGGTCATTGTATACTAGAGATATTATGTTTTTATCCTGCAAATTAGTGTGCATTATTAATTTATAGCAAACTGTGATTTTATAAAAAAAATATTACATAATAATTATGTAGAAAACTAAAATACCTGATACAGTGGAGATAATGTTCTGCCAACCATAGACCGAGGATCACTTATTGAAAGATCCGACATAATCCAGCCACTCCTTAACTTAGAAGGCGTAAGATACATGTATGCAACTCCTTTTCTTATAAGTGGATTTAAATGATTTTTTTCCCTTGGTAATTTGTAGACATAGAACCTGAAGAAAGTTTATAGAGCTACTATAAATAAAAGTAAAGCTTTTAAAACTAAATTTATACATTTAGTTTTCAACATTATCTTCATACATTAATTCCACATTTGACATGGTAAGCAGATAGAAACTAGTGTCAGGACACTCCATTCTTCTCTTTGTGTCCAAATTTAGACATCTTACCAGAGATTTCCTACCAGAGTGGGGAAATAAAAATAATTCACTCCCCCATATCAAACCCACAACCATCAACACCCTCTACAGTCAAACACTATGTTACAATAGATCTCTCTATACTTACATTATGACAATTAGTTCAATAACAAGGAAAATCAATAATTTTCTTTATCAACTGTTTGTTATTTTATAATGACTAATTCCTTCGTATTATACACAGTTTAAGTAATATTAAAATGGTAGTATGTGAATATTTTTATTATACATAACAAAAAAATATTATATCATAAACAGCTATAAATAAATCATCTATTTCTATTAATTTGGTAAAATTTAAAAAAAAATAAAAATAAATCAGCTTCATGCTGTATCCCGCACACAGCAGGGTAAGCAGAGGAAACCTAGTGTTAAACACCCCACTTTCTGCCGAATTCTGGAGGCATTGCGCATTGAGTGGCAGAACTCAACGCCACGCTTAACCTCGACGCCAGAGCGTAGAAATGGAAATATAAATTTAAGAATATATTTCATCTCCTCGAGTGGGGATCGAACCCACAACCAGTCGGTTTTTACAGTCACACCTCGTGCCGCTGCGCCACGACTGGCCTCTGATAAAATTATTATTTTGTAAATTATTTTTTTTGTATATTATTATATATTTTTTGTACATTAGATTGACACAATATAATGTTGTACACTCGTTATATAAAATAAGTGGCTATTAACAATTTATGTTAAAACGTTTTTTTACTTAAAAAAAAAATCTGTAGATAAAAACTTATATTATAACTTATGCATATATTTTTAAAAAATATTTATCATGTCTTTTATATTTTTAATTTGTTCTTATGAACTTTGAAATAAGCTTTCGAAACGAAATCAACAAAGAACTTACCAATCTACCGGCTCTCCTTTCTCATTTCTACACTGAGGTGTTAAACAATTGCAATAATTTAAAAACATAAGAAAAACTACAATCGTCACATTCTTACACACTTGGACGCGTGTTGAGACCATCATTTCAACCGACAAAGTAATTTGAAACGCAGGAAACTCAAATTCCTTTTGTTTATGATGTCATGCACGTCGATCAAAACATTCAAATGTATTAAACAATGAAATGTTTACATAACACTCGAAAATTGTTTGTTGTAACTATTTATATTAAATCATACACGTCGCACTCCAAATACTTGTTGTTGTATATACTTTTATAAGATACCCTCAACATTTTGGTATGGTATGGTTCTTTTCTTTGATTATGGCGTTCCGAGCGTGCCAGTAGAGGACATATCACTTCGCCAATGTCACGTTGTGTGGAGAAAACACGAAGGAGGTTGTACGGTAAAAAAAGAGATAATGTTACACAATAGGAGAATGCATGTTAAAAAAAGATCCAGTTAAAAATTGCCTTCTCCTATAAAAAAAATAACATTTTGTACTGTTTATGTTTTGCTTATAATATATTTGACATAATAAAAACATGAAATTCAATTTGACATTTCTGTATAACGTTCGGAACCAAAAATTTATTAAAATGTTCATATTAATATTTAATTTGAAGCTGATCTAATGAGTATTGGATTTTATTATTTACAAATACCTTATATCTTTAGTAATATATCTTTTATAATTTAATAGCCACAACATTCTCTTGTTTGTTATAAGAATAAAATTAAATTAGCTAAAATAAAACCTATTTAGGTACTTTAAGTTTCGTGTTTTAGGATTCCGTACGTACCTCGAAAGAAAACGGAATCCTTGTAGGATTACTTTGTTGTCCATTTGTCCGTCTGTCAAGACTATTTATCTCCAAATGGCTTGAAGCACAGAAAAACATCGAGCATCTAAGTCAACGCAACGACAAGATTACGAGAATTTATGCACAGATGTTGCTGTATTTTGTACAAAATTCGCTGAGGAATCAAAACATAAAGGTGCTTCACGTGGACCTACTTATGAAAAGTGGCAAGAACTGAGAACTTACAACACAAATAAAGGAAAATTCCGATAAGTGAACTTGTAAGTATATGAACGTTTTATAAATATTTCACAAAATAAAAAAAGTTGGTAAACTTTTATAAGTTGTACTTCCCGTTGACTTACAATCCTGAAATAGGTACAGAAGCCTCAGTGGGCGAGTTCGACCTGGGAATTTCCCGCTAACGCATATAGCAGGCTAGGTAGAGAAAGCTGGCCGCCTACTAACCTGGCCCGAGTAGTCGCGCGCAGGACTGCTCCCGCGCGCTACTCCGAGCAGGCCGTCGAGGGTGACCACACACCCTTGACTCCGTGACGTGCCTTGCAGGCTCCCGCCGCCGCGTTTCGCGGACGACTATTGTCCCCGCGTCTCGCGGCCAGTGGCGGTCGAGGAGGAGCACCGTGAGGTTTTAGTGGGTATTCGGACGGCCTACATCTGCCAGTCCGCGAGTCCCACATAACCGAGCTCGAGTCCCCACTCGGGCCGGTATCCGTAACAGGATTTCCTCAGGAAGAAAAAAGGCTAGGTAGAGAAAACCTAGTGTTAAGACACACCCTTCTCTATGTTCCGCCAGAGTTCGAGTCTTTATTATTTTTTATGCTTCATTTATGTACTACACTTTGCAAACGAAAAATAGCTCTCTACTTCGAATCATTCTTCACATTCCGCTTTCCATTTTATAACCTGTTATACTCATTTACATGCAGAATCAATATGTATTTTAATAATTTGTAATTCTGAGTTATTATAAAGCAAGTATAATAAAAATAAAACAATTATTGACAAATATAAATATTTATTTATTGATTAACATTATAACAAGATGTAAATAAAACCCTGTAAAAACAGATTACCAATCACAGTATTTGGAAGACCAGAAAAAAAAGATGAATAAAAAAATAAATGCTACAACATTTTTGCTTATATCTATCTAACAACGGCTAACGAGTAAATACTATAATATGGCAATGTATACGAAAAAAATAAAATTTACTGCTGAGTTGGCATGGACACTGAAGCTTTCGTGTGAGATACATCACTTTGTCTCCAAAAAGATACAACCGTTTTCAGTTCAGTAAAGAAGTCAATACCTTGTTTTCCACAGAAATGATTAGTTCCCAAGAAACTTCCTCTTGTTCCGGTAAATGAAAACATTGATAAAGGCACTGGGATCGGTACATTTACTCCTACTTGTCCCACATCTATTTCAGACGAGAACTTCCTGGCTGCGGCACCGTTAGTTGTAAATATTGCTGTACCATTTCCGTAAGGGTTTGAATTAATCATTTCAATGGCCTCATCCAATGTGTCAACAAACAGACATACTAATACTGGGCCAAAGATTTCTTCTTTGTAGCATTCCATGTTAGGTTTCACCTCAGTTATGATGGTGGGTCCAACGAAGTTGCCCTTTTCAAATCCTTGTACTTTGATGCCTCGGCCGTCGAGAACTACTTTTGCGCCGTCCTTGGCACCTGTTTAAGATTAATTGAATATTTTAATTGAAATATTTATCATTTATTTAAAAATATTTTCAATATTAATAAATGTAAAGACCACCCAGCTAAAATTGAACGCCCATCCACCAAATATGTCTGTTTTAAATCGTAAAGGAATGTAAATATAGCAACATTTGTGTCCATATTGCGATTTTACAGCAAACTTATGACTAGCCAGTACTAAGCCGTCAACTGATCGAGCGATCAGTATGTTATACTTTGTATGGCGACGATCGCACAATGTATATGAAACGATAACCCCGCTTTGTAAAGCATTTGAGGCCTTTATGCACTAGTTGATCAATTGATCCGATCATCGCAACAAAATCAATTTAACGATGTGCATATAATACGAATATATATTTTATGTATTATAAATAATTAATTTATATTTTTAAAATTATCAAATATGCCGAAAGTAATAATAATAGTAATAATAATATTCTCTCTGGCTAACCTGAATGTGCAGGAGTGGAAAAATACTATTAACTAAAAAAAAAAACATAAGATCGAATCTTATGATTGAACTGACTGCTGGCTTTTTTAAAATATGCTATGGATTTTCAATTTATTATCAACGTGACTTTTCGACACTTGACGTTCCTTTAAATTTTATAGGCGTCAAAATATTTTTTTTTTTTCAGAAAAAAATACTTATTTTTTATATACACATATCATGGAATTCTGTATGAAATTGTTACAATTTCTCTAATAATAAGCAAAATAAAATTGTATAATGTCGATTTAATTCAAATTTGTTTACTTATAGAAGGTGGTTTAAAATGTATAACTTTTTTTGCATTAAATTGGTTCCCCGACATTCTGTTTTGATTGATTGTTTATTTTATGGCTTTTAGGCGTGCCATGTTATTTTGCTATGATGTTTACTGAGTGACCAATGACAAGTAGCCTATTATTGTGTATTCTCAGATTACTTAATTTGTATACATTTGTAAGCACGGTGGACGTGCGTTCAATTTTAAACTAGACGAGCTATATGAAAAAAATGGTAATTAACTATTTTATATCAATTTTAAATAAGAATTTCACTGTGAAAATTTAAGTAAAATATACAAAATTTAGAAGCCAGTATTGACGTGTTCACAAATAAATAGTAATTATTTAAAACTGGAATATTAAAAAAAATCTCACGCTACCCTCATGTTTTGTGAGGTACAAAAAAAATTCTATATAGAATTAATGATCTTCCTGTCCAAGCTAATCCGTCCAAACCATAAAAACTGAATTACTACTTATAAATTTCTTGCTTTTTTCAATTTACCTGATTCAATCAACCTATGAATGCGTTCCTTGGCTCTAACAGATATGACCGGGCCAACATCAGTCCCGGGAACGTGGCCCGCATTCACTTTGAGTGCTTGAGCCCGCTTTACTAAATCTGGGATCCATTCCTTTGCTTCACCTGTTTTAAAATGTATATAATATGTAAAGTGTTCATGGAATATTTTAACATAACATGATATTATTACCCTTTAGTTATTTATTTTTTAAATATATATCAATATAATTTAATTTAATAATAGGCGTGGCACAGGAGCACAAAGTGTGAATGTAAAACCGACTGGTTGTGGGTTCGATCCCCACTCGAGGAGATGAAATATTCATTTAAATTTATATTTTCATTTCTTCACTCTGGTGTCGAGGCAAAGAGCGGCGTTGAGTTCTACCACTTTAAACGTAATGCCAATGTACCAAAATCATGCTCTATTTCATTCATATATAAAAATATAATTAATTAATCTAAGAGTTATTACCACCATGGTATACATAATAAACAACATATTCCTACACCACATTCAATAATAGAATAGAAACTTTTTAATACATTTAACTTGTATAATATATAATTTAATACATTTTTATTCAGTAACTTTTAAAATTACTTAAACATAAGGCAGAGGCATCGTGGCGCATCTTATTACTGTAAAACGCGACGGTTGGAGATTCGAAAACCTACGGGGAAAATTAATAATTTTAATTTCCTTACTTTCGCAACACAAGAAAGCGCACAAGGCATTGAATTCCAAAACTGCACACGCAATGTCTAGGTTCCCATCGTACTATATGAGGGATATAGCTTAAAGCTAAAAAAATGAACATACTTACCAACAAAAACTGCAGTGCTCAGGGCCATGCACCGTTGTCCAGCTGCTCCGAAGGCCGCTCCAGCCAGTTGATTGAGCGTATGTTCTTTATTTGCATCTGGCAATATTACTCCGTGATTTTTGGCGCCCATGTTGCTTTGGACTCTTTTGCCTAGAGGACAAAAAATATATATAAATTACAACTAATTAATTTATTTCAACAATAATACAAAATTTGGATGAATGTCTTGATTAACTAGTAAATTAAATATTTACAAATTGTATATTAAAATTGACGATTTTATATATTTCATGCAAACTCTCAACGCACTTCGTTTTATCAGACCGGACAACTGTAAATAAATTTAAGCCTAACCTATACCTTAGCATAGCGTTTAATGTTTAAGTTGTTAGAGATGCGCCTGCTTGGTTGAAGTAATGATTTTAAAAACACCTTGTAAATGACCTGAGACAACTCTAGGATCACTTTTTTTGTAGATATAAGATTACTTTGGATTTTTATATAATACATACCAGCAGCCGAGGCTCTGCTATAAATATGTTTTCCTGCTGCATCTCCACCAACGAAGGACACTGCTTTAATATCAGGATGATCGCAAAAGAAGTTTACAGGGTCATGGGTTCCGTGGACTACCTGAACAAGTGAAAATAATATCTATATAATATAAATAAATCAAATCAGATATTTAAGCCACCTTATTAATTATTTCATTCTTCAGATTAGAAGTCTAACACGAAACCGTCACTTTTCAGTCATACGCTGTACCACTGGGGCACTACGGTCTTATTTACTTACATTAACAATACCAGGTGGCGCTCCAGCCTCCTGCAACAGTTCCATCATCAAGAGAGTCGCGCCAGGATCCTGTTCCGACGGTTTGATCAAACAAGTGTTACCAGTTACAATGGCCGGTGGGAACATCCATAGTGGAATCATCACTGGGAAGTTAAACGCTGCAACACCTATAATAAGCAAATTTGTTTTTTATAATATAAAGAGGCCAGTCGTGGTGCAGTGGCACGAAGTGTGACTGTAAAACCGACTGGTTGTGGGTTCGATCCCCACACGAGGAGATGAAATATTTACTTAAATTTATATTTCCATTTCTTCGCTCTGGTGTCGAGGCTAAATGCGGCGTTGAGGTCTGCCTCAACACGCAATGCCTCCAGAATTCGGCAGAAAGTGGGGAACGGAGTGTCTTAACACTAGGTTTCCTTTGCCTACCCCGCTGTGTGCGGGATACAGCGTGAAGCTGATAATATAAAAAAAATATTACAAAAAAAATATTAAAAATAATAAACGCTATTCACACGTTTTTAAACATCTTAAGTATAACTCTTTAAGTATGATATTCACACGTTTCAATTTATTATATTAAATCTTTTCATTAGTTTTTGCGTGAAAATGTACTAGGAACAAAACATCCACCCATCTTTGCAAAAGTTTGACTTTTTTAAATAAATAAATAGGATAACATTTCAATAAATTTCATATTAATATAGTTGAACATAAGAACATAAAAAATGTCAAGATAATCGGAAATCAGTGTTTTCAATAATAGAGTACAACATTTCTAAATTGATATTTCTCTACAAGCACACGCCAATAATATCACAGATATAGACAATAATATCACAGATTATTAAAATTACAATTTCTAACACTATATACAACTGAGGACAATCGTATCTTCAATATATAAATATATTCTAAGCATACCAAATATTTACTTACCGCCAACAACACCGAGAGGTACTTTGTAGCTGTGAGTGTCCATATCTTTAGCGATGTTTTGGATACAGTCGCCTAGCTGCAAACTTGTGATGCTG
>DWMY01001461.1:0-14682 GCA_018249775.1 Heliconius hecalesia formosus | reverse complement strand
GGTACTGGACCTTGTACTTATGATTATTTGGTCCGATTAAGCAGACATCCCATGCTCAGTCATTGACTCCTGTTATAATACGTAAGTGCTTAATGAAGTATTTATTATTAGTTACTTAAGTTTTACACTTTTAAATAATTTACAAAATATAATTAAATAGAATTCATGCTTTATATGCAAAGCATAACTGATATAATAATGTATGCTATTTAATAGTTTTGTCTTTTTCCTTATTATTGACAAACACCAAACGCTACGACTTCTGCATACCTCTTTCTATAACAGCATCGATACCAGCACTGCATTGATAACTTTTGAATGTAGAAAATTATAATAAATATAGTTATAAACAAAAATTTTGAATTAAAATAAAATTTAATTTAACTACATCTTAACAGCCAAAACATGCACTTTAATATATAGTTTTTTATTGTAATTTTTAGCCCACCTATTAATGACGAAAACGCTTGATTCAACTTCTTTGTGTCAAACTTATAAAGACATTATCTAGGTAACCGCGCTCCTTTCAATTTCCATATTGGCCAGGCCCTCTTCAGTAGGAATGCTGCCATATTTCATGCTATAATTTGTTTCTTCGACATGCTCAACAACTGACATGATGTTTTTATGGTAATTTTTTTATTCACTAAAACTATCACTATTAAATATTGAATATATATTGTTAGCGTACTTAGATTTAGGTGGAAAATAACTATAAAAGCAGTGGAATTGTGTCAATCGGGGGCACTCGCTTGTAATTGGAATTAAACTATTGTGAAGTATTGTTAGTAGGTCATACATATCACTTATTGCAATTACATAGTATCTCTTTCATAATAGTTAAAATAGTTTAGAATCATATAGACGATATGTGTTTTTATCGTGTTTTTTTTAAAACATTAACCGCTTCCGATTTCTAACAACATATAATATTTCAAAATATTATTTTCACACTTATTATTGTTAAATATAGTCTTTTCTACACCTATTATTTCCTAAAAACAAATTTAATTATGAATAATTTTAGGTGAGCGCCGATGATGTTGTTGAATCCTGTCACGGTAAATAAATAATCTAGCAAGCAGTGTCCGAGCAGGAGTCGGGCGGTATGTCGCGCAACACTCTGTAATACACTACCTGCCCAGCATAAAGATGTAAATATTTTTTAACTTATACATTGACATTTTTTATAGCTTCTTGCTGTATCCCACGCACAGCGGAGTAGGCAGTCGGAACCTTGTGTTAAGGCACTCCATTCTCCACTTTCCGCCGGTATTCTGGAGGCATTGCGAAAATTAAAAAAAACTTTTTTTCGAGTGGTCAACAGTCAACGTGTCGCGTTTACAGTCACATTCCTTGTGCCTTTGTGCCGCGACTGGCTTAGATACATGTTTTTTTTTAAATAAATGTTTTAATATATAAGCAGAGAGATCCCAGTGTCAAACCCTTAGTTCTACATGACGCTGCGTCACGACTTCGTATAATTTTAGATGTGATTGAAAAAAACGACAAATATATCTTCTAGACAAGATTCTGTTTGACAATATGTCCGCCCTGTCCATTTTCAAGTCCATGTGATATCTCACTAATTATATTTATATATTTGACAAATGTTATATTCCCGTTTCGAATATTGTTCGTATTGTTGTGTGTAGAATTTTTTTCTTAGAACTTTAAAATGAGTAAAATTTTGTATGTAAACAAAACAAAAATGTGGATTCGACATCAAATAAACGAAAATGCTGTCCATGTCTCGATCAAATCAAAACCTTTTTTTATACTCACAAAACATACGCATGGTAAATAAATTAATTGAATTCGTTAATACTTTAAACTTAATAAACATTATTTTTAAACATTTTTAAAGTGTTATTCCACACTTAGGAAAGAAAAATACTTATTTAGAAAACGTATAAAAACTTGAACGCAGCGGGACTCGAACCCGCGCCTCCTGGAAACCGACCAGGCGCTCTGACCACTAAGCATGCGTTCATTATTTTTACAGGAGCTGTTCTTTATGCAAATTTGCAACAGATGTCCACGAGTCTACCCATGGTTAAACAATCCTTTAGGAGTATTGTAAAATTGAACGATATACTTTATGTACCTTATGCTTAAGTGAAATTAAATTATTTTGAAATAAAGTATGTTGTTTTTCTTTTAAGGTTAATGTTTTTCTTAGCGAAAAAATTACAGGTCCATAAATAGCGACAGTTAGTACACATTTAATTATGGTTAATTTAACACTTTTAATCAGACAAGACTGTTAATAGCTTAATAAATAGGACCTTTTCATGGTATCACAGAATGATTTGATAATTCTTTCAATTTCTCAGAAGTCTAGAAAACAAAACGGTTTTATAATTACATTACTTTTAGCAATTATCTTAAGGATATATCAAAAATTTCACTGATATATATCTGTTTTAGCAGATAATGAAATAAATATAAATGAGTTTATCTAATTAATGTGTTATTTTGTGTACCGTGTACTCTGCCAACATGAGGTTGGTTACTGTTTTGTGTGCGGTGGTTATTTTCATCTTTGCAAGTGTACAGGGCGAGCTACCATCAGCTGAGCCATGTGAGGAATCGGCATGCCAGCTCCCTAACTGTAGATGTTCTTCCACCAACATCCCTGGTAACCTGGACCCCAGAGATACTCCACAAGTAAGTTCCAATTCTACCATTTCCTATTCAAATTGTCACGTATTTTGTTTATGCAAAGTCGACCTTGTTACACTATCTCAAAGATAACAAATGAATCCTACAACATACAATTTTACAAGGTTTTTATATTAATGCACTAACTTATACAACAATGTGTAATTCATTCATGTAATTCATATTAGAACCATTTTAAATATGGATTTACGCTAAGTTGTGAATATTTATGACAAATATAAAAAAATGTTACTTCAAATATAGATTCTTTACATTTTATAAATTTAATCATCCTTTTTCTTTTCTCTTTAAGTAACTTTTAAGTATAAGTATTTTTTTTATTATTCTGAGCATTTTAATTATATTTTTTAGTTCGTCCTCATAACATTCGACAATGCAGTATCACAAGACAACATAGGAATCTATCGTGATCTTCTCTACCAACGCACAAACAAAAACTCATGCCCAGTTAGAGCTACTTTCTTCGTATCCCACGAATACTCTGACTACACTCTAGTTAATGAGCTCTACAATAGAGGTTTCGAAATCGGACTAAACTCTATTTCTCACCAAGGCAATCAGGAGTATTGGCGATATGCATCTGAAGAAGTTTTGATGAGCGAATTCAACGATCAAAGGGATCAAATAGCTCACTTCGCGAACATCCCGACTAGTGCAGTACAAGGTTTGCCTTTAACCACTATTTGTTTTCAAGATTATGCTGTTAGATACCTATCTAATCCAATTTGATGACCAATTACTACTATACACGAGATATTGGGATGGAACTCCGCACACTATGCATTTGCGTTTGCGCTTTTCTTACTTTCCAAATTCCTTTACTAAGGAAAGAGATATTTTCCCTAAAAGAAAATTTAATTTATATTTTACTATTACTACTATTATACAGGTACAGTTAACTGTACTTATTACACACTTGCTATTTAGCTACTTTTTATTATATAACATAATAAAAAATATAAAAATATTTTAGGCATAAGGGCTCCTCTGCTCCAATTATCTGGAAATGCATCGTTCGAGATGATGATAAAAGCAAATTTTAAATACGATATGAGTTGGCCAACTGTTATATTTCAAAACCCTGGTCTTTGGCCTTACACTTTAGACTATATGTCTATCCAGGATTGTGTCACTCCTTACTGTCCTACCGCTTCTCTCCCTGGACCATGGGTTGTACCTATGATTGCGTGGTCTGATTTACAAAACATCCCATGTACAGTTATTAACTCCTGCTTTTATAGGTAAGTAAACAATTAAGCAATGATATTATTCAGTATTACCATTGTAATGACACATATCAATATTTTTTTAGCCCACCTGATGACGACGAAAACGCATGGTTCAACTTCTTTGTATCAAACTTTGAAAGGCATTATTTGGGTAACCGCGCTCCATTCGGTTTCCATATTGGCCAAGGTTTCTTTAGTAGAAATGTTGCTATATATCGTGCTGCACTTCGTTTCTTCGATATGCTCAACAATTTACATGATGTTTTTATGGTAATATTTTAATTACTACAAAAATAAAAATTTCTAATATCTAATAAATAAATATATAATATTACAAAATAATATTTTCTTACAATAAAAAAGGATAATTAACTTCAACAATTTAAATTATAAATAATTTTAGGTGAGTGCCGATGAAGCTGTTGAATGGGTCAAAAATCCTATCCCAATAAATGAATACTCTAGCAAACAATGTCCGAGCAGGAGTCAGTCGGTATGTCGCGCAACCCCTTGTAATGGACTGGAGGCGCAGCATACATCTGTAAGTAGTATACTTTAACAATTATAATTTTGGTTTTTTCCTTTACAGTAAGGTAACTTAAATAAGTTATTGTAAAAATATTCTGTCCTACACTTATCGCAAGAATTCGAGTTGGGTAGTATAACTTGTTGTGTCTCAACACTACAAAGCTGTGAGATATATAATATAACACTATACACTATGTAACAGGACATCGGTGTGGGAACTCCCTGCTTTTAATCTGCGGATTAATTATACGTTTCCTCTATTTTATAACTTGAATACTTTAAAATTAATGATACTATCAAAGAATCATACAACTTTATATTTATTATTTCAACAGGAGCTGTTCTATATGCAAATTTGCAACAGATGTCCACGAGTCTACCCCTGGGTGAACAATCCGTTTGGAGTATTACAAAATTAAGCGTTATATTATTACGTTCTACAAGTCATGCGAACATATATTGATTAAAATTAAATAATTTTTATATAAATATATTTTTTTCATTTTAGATATTTCAAATTTGATAAAATTAATCTTATAACTCGACTTGTGACTTTAGCTAATGTATTTTAAACACTTCTCGATAATGTAATAGAAATGAAAAGATATATCTCAAGAAGAATAAGTGATTATTTGTAGTTATGAGTAATTATGATAAAAAAGGGTAAAAATGGCAAAGTTTCTATTTTAGATAATATTCATTTGTAGCATTACTTTGCATTGTATTTCCTTGAGATAAAACATATTTTTATCCACCAATGTCAGTGACGTCTCTCATGCTAACATTCGTTCGACGTTAAGGTTGTGAAGATAAACAATAATTCGTTGCGCAAATTAATAGTCCTTTAGGAAAAAGGATGGAATTTGAATTAATTAGAGCCGATTCAAAGAATTTGACGTTATGGAAGTTACTACTGATATGGTAGTAGTATGGTTTTTGAAGGTACAGTACGGCTGACGAGTCAAAGTCACTCTGAACAATGCGAAAAAGTTCAAAAAATTTAACTTCAGGGCCACCATTGAGTTGTGAAGTGTCAAATACAAAAGATAGAGCCACTACGGTTACGGTATGTATGTATAAATAAATATTAAACTTTTGTAGTATTTATTTAGTATCTTCTGAATACAATTATTTTTGCTCAATAAGGGCATCTTATAGCAATAACTCAATCCCATTGTATAGATCAAAAGAGATTTAGGATTATGCACAACAAAAAAATGCGTTAAAAACGCAAGCAAAAGAAGGCTTATTATAGACGAAATGAAACGCTTGATAAGGTCCGGCCAAAGCGGAAATTATGCAGCTTATGAAGAAAAGTATTAAGTGTACAAGGGTAAACTATAGTCTATTTCCATGTACGTGTAAGCATACTGCTGCCACCAATACATAGAAGAAGATCTAAGTAGCCTTAAACACATCTTTCATTTGTTATTAGAAAAAAAAAACAAATTATATAAATTTAATGTATAAAGAAATAGAATACTTTTCAGTTACTAAGAATAATTATCTAGCAAATAGCTTAAATGTAACTTTCTAACTGGATTAATCGCGTATTACAGATTTTTGCAAACCGGACGGTTTCGTTTTTGTGGTAACGGGTAGACCACGGACTACTGCAAAGTGTTCGAAACGTCGAGTTCCCAAAAAATTATAATCGGGAGCACAGCAGTGGCCCCGCCTAGTCGAGCATAAGTCCGTTTCTCGAACCAGTTCAGGCCATTTTCGACCCCCAATAACTTTGTTGTGGATAAAACTAAAAGCTTCAATTTTCAATTACCAGACATTTTATAAACACAGTATATTTAAAATTTCATAATTTTGTTACTCACTGACTGACCGATGATCAAAACTCTCAGGCACTAACTTTTAATAGATCTCTATTAGAAGATAGTGCCTTAGAGCGTCAAATTGAGAATACTATTGCTGTTCAGAGTATAAATAAAGAAAAAACTAAAATAAAATTGTATTTTTCTAGATAAACAACATAATTAACTTAAAATTATAAAGAATTACAAAATTATTTTTGGAGTGAATGAATCAGTAATCCTGTAAGTGTATTATAATGAATTAATAAAAAAAAAGAAAATCCATCGATGGATTGTAAGAAGAAGAAGAGATGGATTTTAAGAAGTAGAACGCATTTACCGGACTGGAAAAAAGTAGGACTGTCTGTCTAGCACAGGTATGAGATGCCATCAAAAACATAACTTGTCTCGCAACACAGTTCTTCTATCATAAAAACTTGTGAGATTTATTTGTAATAAAAATACTATAATCGAGCAGCTCTAACGTGTGTGTGTGCGTACAGTGCATATATTTCAAGGACAGGGCCGAGTCATAAATCACAATACTATGCAGACACGATTACCGTAGAATCAGTATGTCATACAATTTCTTATCACCGAACCAAGTAGTAACAATGTGCATTTTGATTAAAATAAAAAATATATATATTCTTATCTTAATCACTAATAATTAGATAAGGGAGTATATTTAGTTAAATAAAACATAACTTTCGATTTTATGATACATTTATTTAATGCAGTACATCAAATAGTGATTATTTCATATCGAAAAGAAATTACACTAGAGGTCTTGTTTCTATTAATGTACAGTCAGCAGCGAAAATTAATCAGTCAATTCCCTTTTCCTTTAAAAAATCTTGCAATTGTTGCTGACTATACACAATATTTCTTAATCAACTTTAACATTTGGTATGAATTGTCTGAACAGTTAGACATTAAACCTACATTGTTTTATATTGGACCTAAATTCGTACATTACATATACATACCTAAAGTAACTTTCTTAGTATCATTAAGTACAAAAGGAATTATTAACATAAACTATATTTGCTATTGATAAAATTACCAAATTTTGCGTTTTTTTTAATAATGTTTTTATTCATTATTATATTGCTATATCACTCATACTTTATATATAGAAAGAGATAGCAACATAATATTTTAATCAAAATTTAATATTTATTTTAATTTATGAGACGAGATATAAAGAGAGCCATTGAGTTTTAATAAAATATATATATAATAAATAGTTCTTATTAGTTTACATGTAAATAATAATGATGTCATCCCGCTTTTGTTAGAACAAATAGAAAGGGACAAAATAAATAGACATACAAGATAACTAATAATCGGGACGTAATGAAAGATAATTATATTATAGAATAGCTTTATAAGAAAATTATTTGAAAAGATAGTACTTTTTTACATTCAATTAATTTTAATTGCGATTCAATTAAAAGAATTACAGCAAGGAAATAATTAATTTAAATAATATCGGACAAAATATAAAATACAACGATAAAAAAAATCACTAAAGCCTCTTATATCTATAGAGATATATATAAATACAAATACAAAACAAGGTTAAGTGCTATGAACTATTTACATGAATAATTCTACATCTAAATATTGATAATTAATAAACGGATAATTATCCAATCACTACGAAATTGAAATTTTAGTATTTTATAATAATTATAAAGCTATCACAATCTAGTGTAATAAATTACTAACTTATAACGTATTTACATATAAATTTTGAGATTGTTGAAGTTGTATCGGTTTCGCTTTTTTTACTCGACTCAATTCGATTTTATGTTTGTTTTTGCTTCACTCTGTATACGGCATATAGGTGAAATAAGTGTTACCTAGTGCTAAGACACTCCGTAGTGGTGGAACTCAATGCCGCCATTTTTTGTCTTTCTACCAGAACGAAGAATTATATTTGATTTCCTATTTTATTAATAGATAAGAATATCGATATAGGTGTAATATTTTATAATCGTTATTGGATCTTAACAAAAAATTAAAATTCTTATCACATAATTTACGTTTTGATTTCCGATAATAATTTTGAAATTTATAGTTCTATAGATAAAAAGTCAATCAAGCCGTTAAAAGCTATTGATTTTATAGATAACTGTTTTATAAAAATTATTTTGCAGTAAATCAAAAACTGTACATACTTGATAGTTATAGTTTCGATTATCACTTAGGTAATCGTCAATTTTTTTTCAGCATCACGTCTCATTTCGCATATAACAGGGTAGGGAGTGTCAAGTCATTTGTTGTATGTGGCGGAACTCACCACTGTTATTTGTTTTACCAAAACAGGGAAATAAAAATAATTTTTTACCTTTAGGTAAAATCAAACCCATAACCATCAGATTTACAGATTCATTTCAATTTCTGAAATTAATATAAACAAAATAATTTATATCAATAAATTCACTTCTTAAGGCAAGAGACACAAAAAAATTTTGATTGCAATAATTTATAGTCGAGTACGATTTTTTAAAAACACATCTTCAAAATGGTTCAGATTTCACAGTTGAGGTAGAAAGTAAAAATAACTTAACACTAGTAAGTACATTTAAGTGCATAATTAAATCTATTTACAATTGACAAAGTGGTAAAATATCAATAAACCGCAAATTAAAAATGCTAAAATTGTACAATTACACAAATAAATTAAATTAATCGTTTTTTTTATTAGCTTCACGCTGTATATAGGATGCTACGCACCGTCCCTTTCCGCTGAATTGAGTGGTGAGAGGTGAAACTCAATGCCGCGCTTTGCCTACCCGGGCGAGAAAATAAAAATAATTCATTCCCCTGAATAGGAATCGATCCCATAAGTCGATAATCAAAATTCATTAAATTAATTTAAGTTAATTAAGGATGACATTAATTTTTCTCGAATCTAGTGTCTAGGTGACAAAATTAAACTTATATTTAAAAAATTAAAATTAAACAATCTATAATAAAAGTATTTACAGCTTTATACAACAAAATAAATTAATTGGTAATACTGTAATAAAATTAAAGCTTACAAAAAAAACAACTAAAATTAAGTAATTATATCAGTCCTTTGACGATTATATGAGTGGATAACTTAAAATATGAAATATAGATTGCACCAAGATTAGTTAGATAAGAAGACCATTAGTCAACGTTAATTAACGTTTAACAGACTTTAAATTGATAGAAGTGTAAAAATGATGTAAATAAATGTCTTTGAGTTTAACCTAATATGTAATTTAGTATGAAGAACTCCAAGAAAGTAAATTGTATTTAAATTATAGAAACGTAGTTTTTATAAATAATAAACATAGTCAGATTTTATACTTTTGAAATGATCGTGCGTAAGGATTTAAATTTAATTTCTATAATTTGTCATTATTCATTAATAATTATTTGGAAAACATACATACATTTCATTGTATAATTGGAATTTTGAAATAAACTAAATTTAATTTAAAAATATATATATAGGTTGGAAGTGTCAGTACCACTTTAAAATAAACCACAGTTTTAACTACTCTAAAATCAATAAATAAAATAAAAAACTACTCCATAAAAGCCTAATACAATTTTATTTTTGTTTTTTTCCTAAAAATTAAAGAGATTTTTTTAAATAAAATAAATAATATTGGCGGCAAAGTTCAAAGTTGTTTAACCTTTAGTAATATTTTTGTAGTAGCATGTGTTTACGTTATTGGTATCTATGCGTAACTGCGTCACACGAAATACAGGTATGGATAAATATCGCGAAATGAAAAATCCCACGTCTAAAATGATGAGATATCTTGATTAATTTCTTTATATATATGTATTGGTTTTAATTATTTTACCCTATATGCCGTTCCTGTAAAAGGAGCGCTGACACATCCACCCTATATATGTATCACTCGTGTAAGGATAAAATTAGATTGTATAATTCAAAATTATATTTAAAAATACAGGAACCAAAAGAAGTAAATTTACCATCGGTTAAGTATAACTGTTATGATTATATAAATTGATATTAACTAATGTTTTTTTTATTTTGACTACGACAAAAAAAAAAAGTTGAAGCCAATTAAAATGTAATTTAACCTCAACGAGAGCATGGGGCGCGCGCCTAGTTGCAGACGTGGTGGTCGCGCTTGGAGCGGCACAGGTCGCAGTGCACGCGGCAGCACCACACGAAGCGGCAGCGGCAGCGCTCCTCGTGGTCGCGCACGCGCGTCTGGTAGCCGCGCCCGCAGCACAGCAGGCGGCAGCCGTCCAGCGCCGCCGACGTGCGGTTGCACGTGCGCCCGCGCGTGCCCGCCACGCCCAGCCTGCGGCGACCACTTATATAACACATAGACTACATTTTATGTTAGTGACTAGTTACAGACCTAATTATTTCCTCAAAAAATTAAAACCTACAACAGTAAAAAAATACATCTTTTTCCTTTGGGTTAAAAAATGAATATAACGATGTATAACGTTAATTCTAAGCAAAAACTTACTCTTCATTTGGCTCACAATAGTCCGGGGAGTCCTCTAGATAAACTAAGTCCGTTTTATTTGGTTTCTTCATATCCATGTGTATTGGCCGTAACTTTCTTATGTTTTTACCTCGCTTCCTTTCCACAACCTGAAAAATTATATATTCAATTGGTTAATTACTTTGTTTTTAACTGGTTTTACATTCTTTTTAACCGATTTCTATACAAGGAGGAGATTAACATTTGGACTGTATTTTTTAACCTTAGAATTGACTGGATAACCCAATTTTCATAATTCTTTTTTTATTTGAAAACTAGTGCTTCCAGTGTAGTTTCACTTTATTTTGGTTTATTTCTAACAACAGTATCCATGATAAAATCACATACGTCTTAAATGTACATTAAGTATGTGCAAAAGAAATGGACGAATAACTCAATATCCCGCCAAGCGGTTTCGATAATTAATTTTATTGGAAAAGATACACTTTAAGGGTAGTTTGACGAAAATTTGGTTAGGTTCTGATTATGGGATCCGGTTGAAATTAAAGAAGTCCGATTTTTTTGTTAAAAAGTATTCTCAGTCAGTTATATTTATTAAGTCTTACGTTACAAATAGGTAACAATAATTAGTCTCACTTTTCGCTCAAATTTTTAAAATCTATATTGAGTAGTGAAACTCAATGCCACAATTTGTCTACCAGGAGATATAGAAAATAGAAAGTAATTAATTCATGTGGAAATCAAACTAATAACCAACGCGTTTGCAAATAAAAAAATCCAGTAATTCAATGCCCTTTTCTCTTCTTTTTATCTATTTAAAATAGAACCAAATGCTGTGCTTTGTTCACCTAAGTAAAAACAGAGACACAAATATATTATTTTCATTTCAAATTTAAAAATACAATATCGGCTGCAAAATACACGCTATGAAAATAAAGTTATAACAAAAACTGTGAACGTACCTTAACATGAGAAGCGCCCTCATATCTCGTAGTGAGAGCGTCACCCACCACCCTCAACTGAGGTAGTCTCCGCCAACAAACTCTAACCGAACAAGACCCCGACATGCCATGACACTTGCATACACGCTGCATACGACCGCGTACCGCCTGGAATTTATGTAAAATTTACATTTTTTTAGCTTCCGCTGCATCCCGCACATACAGGGTAGGCACAGGAACTTAGCATTAAGAAAACTTTCACCAATTGCTTTGTTTTAACTCAAAATAACATTTAATGTTTGTTTCATCAAAATCGGTTCATTAAAGTTATCGTCATTTGAATGAACTCAAGGCATGAGTTTGCCTGCGAATATTATATAGAAATCTATATCTATACTTGTACTACGTATTTTAACTGTATTTAGTAAAACATCGTTTTCGATTCATATAATTATATATTAAGTGAAGTTTAACATAAAAAGGCAATTTTTAAATGTCTGAACAGTTACAGTTTAACTTTAAGCCTATTGGGCTGGCGCTGTTCATAGAGCATCGTTTTTTTGAGTCGCGCTGGTAAACTTTTTGGCTAAAGAATGACATTCGAATCGTCTTGGTTTTATGACTGTTTATAAAAATATATAATTTTAAAACACTTTTGCCGTATGATCCCGGCTTAGAATAGGATCATCCTGGTACTGGTGGTGTCGTAAGAGGCGACTAAAGTACGTGTGGTAGAGTCACGTCGCCAGCAGTGGCAACACGCATGGGCAGACTCGACCGGATCAATACCACCCCCGGCATTTAAAACCGGCGTTAAGCAGTGGCTTTATGCCACTGCGTTTCGCATCAGGTAATGCCGGGCTCCGGAGCCCAACCCCCACCTCTCCCTGGAATATGATAGCGGCACTTAAAGGCAAACTACCCCAGGAGGGTACCAGCTCCTCCGGTGCTGGAGAATCCCTCCATGAGTCTCCAAACTCAGGCCGCCCTTCGAATTCTGGGGTACAGTTCCGCGCTATGGACAGGGCAAACGAGACGTACGCTCCACGGCAACCCCTTCCACGCTTAACGTGGACTTTTGCAATATCAGGAGTCTACATTCCAACCTGAATGCCGTCCACCACCATCTCGAGACAGCACGGCCGGCCTTGTTATTCCTGACGGAGACTCAAATTGCCCGACCGAGCGACACAGCCTATCTCCGATACCCCGGCTACAAAATAGAACATAATTTTATGCCTCATGCCGGGGTTGCTGTGTTCGTAAGGGAGGACCTAAGTTTCCTGTCTGACCTGTTTACCATCTGGCTGTTGACTCGGACGATCGTGCCCGAGTCTACGCATGCCTTTACAGGCCCCACAGTGGTAATGCAGAAACGGATCGGCTCATGGAGCATATTCAATCGGCTATCGACGATATGCTCTCACAGATCCCCTCCGCTGCGGTCATGATACTTGGCGATTTTAATGCGCACAATGCCAGTTGGCTTGGATCACGCACCACGCGGGGAGGGCTGCATTTGACCTTGCTATGGCGAACGGATTGTCCCAATTGGTTGAGCTGCCTACGCGACTCCCAGACGTGGACAACCACAATGCCTCTCTATTGGACCTTCTGCTGACTTCACATCCGGAACAGTACCAGGTTGTCGTCGATGCCCCTTTGGGGTCTTCTGACCGCTGCCTGGTACGGAGTGTCGTGCCCATTAAGCGCGGCAGCTGCAGATCACCCGCAACTCGTTGCGTCTGGCACTACAACTCAGCAGATTGGGATGGGATGCGTACATTTTACTCATCTTATCCCTGGGGGCCGGTTTGCTTCTCTTCTGATGATCCTAGTACCTGTGCCGCTGCTGTTGCCGACGTGGTTCTACATGGCATGGAACTTTACATTCCTAGCACTGTAGTGCCAATCGGTGGCCAGTCACAGCCTTGGTTTGATACGTCTTGCAAGCTTGCTGCCTCTAGCAAACGCGAGGCATATGAAATCTGGGCTGAGGCACTGGTTACTAAGGATCCGGAGGTGAAAACCTCAAAAAGGAAGTATAACCGAGCCTCTAGGTTCTTTAAGCGGCAAATTGCCAGAGCAAGGTCCAAGCATATCGCCAAAATTGGTGAAAAGCTTGAGAGCTACCCGTCCGGAACTCATCGCTCGCTCTCTAAGGCGGCACTTGGCAACTTTAGCCAGCCTTCGCTTTCGCCATTACGCACGGGAAATGACATCTTGGTCCACATGGCAAAAGAGAAAGCCGATCTCCTGGGCACTCTCTTTGCCTCAAACTCGACTTTGGATGTCCAAGGAACAACGCCGCCGACCATCCCGCGGTGCCAGAGCTCAATGCCTCTGAGGTTAAGTTTAACCAAACAGCTGTTAGGCGAGCTCTGTCCTCTTTGGACATCTACAAGTCGAGCGGACCAGATGGCATCTCCCCCTTAGTGCTCCGTTCTTGTGCTCCTGAGCTGACACCGGTGCTAACACGTTTGTTTCGGCACTCCTACTCTGTCGGCGTAGTCCCAGACTCATGGAAGAGCGCTCTTATCCACCCGATCCCTAAGAAGAGAAGAGAGGGCCTGGCAGTTAGTTTGGACATGGCGAAGGCCTTTGATCGAGTGTGGCATGGGGCGCTCCTAGCTAAACTTCCATCCTATGGGCTTCCCGAAATTTTATGCAAGTGGATCGCCAGCTTTCTCACTGGGCGCAGCGTCAAGGTCACTGTCGACGGTTTTTGTTCTAAATATATATTTTACGGGCATATGCCCGTGAACGCTGGCGTTCCCCAAGGCTGCGTGATGTCCCCTACGCTGTTTCTCCTGCATATCAATGACATGTTAGAGGATTCTAGCATTCATTGCTATGCAGATAATAGCACGGTGGACGCTCCGGCCGAGCAAGTCTTTCTCGGGAAAACGCTGAACAGTGCCGAAATAAACTTGTGTCTTCTGTTGAGGCATCCCTCGACAATGTCTCCTCATGGGGTGAAAGGAACCTAGTTCAGTTTAACCCCCTGAAGACACAA
>DWMY01001460.1:0-14700 GCA_018249775.1 Heliconius hecalesia formosus | reverse complement strand
ACCCGACGTCTCCCCCACCGGACGCTGGACCACGCTCACTCCTCTCATACTCATTCTCAGTGTCAGCGCGATCAAGGAAATTGTTGAAGATTTTGTAAGTATTTGTATCTTTATCATTTTATATGAATATATAGTTTTGGTTAAAAGTTCTTTATGCGTTGGGTAGTTCATTTGTTGACGGAGAAGGTATCCTGTGCTGTACAGAACTCTTAGTTATTTTATTTCTATTTGACCACGTGGGTGGTCAGTAATTACTGAATGTATAATATAACTAGATATTAGCAACTTTCATTCGTTGAAGACTATTTTGTATAATATATAAAGTAGTTTTTAAATTTACTTTGGTCACATGTCGTTTGTTAATTATGATTTCTGTATAAAAATATGTTTTTCGAATTTTATTAATATTTAACGGAATGTTCTGTTAATTGCTATATGCAGAGTAAAATGGGATGCTGAAATATCAAAATCCAATTTGAAAGCGGAATAATCGCGTAACAAATTGAGTAAAAAAAGAACATACAGTCGACTCCCCTCCTTTTTAAAGTCATTTGACAAATTATTTTATTAATTAATTATTAAAAGCAATTTATCCATTAAGTTAATAACATTTAAGCTTTCAAATGAAAACTCAAACTGTTGCATTCAACTTCCGTTGTATAGTCCAATGCCGTGTTCATTTCCTGATCGCTTATCGCGGATGTTTCACGTTTAAACCTTTAGCGAAATGTTAACTATTTCATGTATAAATTTAATTTTAGATATACATCTGTGACACTTGTGGTTATCGTATTTAAACCATAAACCACAAACCATAACATATAGATATTATCTAAAAATTATGTCAAATTGTTCAACTGAGAATAGATGTCCGTAGATCAGTCCAGGTCTGTCCAGGCCGTCGGCCAGTCGTGGTGCAGGGGCACAAGCGTGTGACTGTAATCGCGACAGGTTGTGGGTTCAAATCCCACTCGAGGACCTGAAATATTTAATATTTTCATTACTTAGCTCTGGTATCGAGGCAAACCGCGGCGGTGAGTTCCGCTACTCGGCACGCAGTGCCTCCAGAATTCGGCGGAAAATGGGGAACGGAGTGTCTTAACACTACTTTCCTCTACCTATCTTGCTGTGTGCGGGATACAGCGTTAAGGAATAATTATTTTACTACTTTGATATTTTTTCTCAATAACAGATAATTATAAATAATAAATATATACCTAATTCAAATTAAATAATAATTTCAACTTTATCAAATAGCAATAATGCCGCTGTAATGCCACATTGGAACATATTTGATTTTAAATTTCACAAATTTTTGTTGTATCAAAATATTACTATGCCATATTTTTTTATTTAAAAATAATATGAAGCAGTTATGTGCTACTTATCTTTTCTTAAAAATGTAATAATTGAATTAAAGAAACAAACCAAAATATTTATATCATTTTATTTTCTGCCACTTGCCATTGCGCCTGGCCCCATAATTCTTCTTATCTTCTTTTCTGTTATTCTCCTAGAAACGTCACCGCGCAGACGACGAGACGAACAGACGGAAAGTGGAAGTGCTAAACAACGGGCGGTGGCACAGCATTCGATGGGAGAAATTGCAAGTGGGTGATATATGCAAAGTCCTCAACAACCAGTTCTTTCCCGCTGATCTTGTGTTGTTGGCCTCTAGGTGGGTTCCTACCAGGTTCTTTTTTAAAGTGACCAAATTTTACTTATTTTAGATAAAATAATTTATTACTAGCCTCTTTGGGTTTATTGTTCTTTTGCGACAATCCTATTGAAAAAATGAAATTTTTAGAAACCATCTACTGGTAAATAGTGATGTATTGATTGTTGATAATTAATCAAACTACTGATTTCGAATATACAGGGTCAGGGAAGCGTCTGCGCTCCTTTTTCGAGAGCAGCATAAAGGATAGAATATTTAAAACCCATACCTAAAGAAATTAATCAAGATACCTCAACAGTTTAGACATAGGATTTTTTTTTCATTTCCCGATGTCTATTCATACCTGTATTTCGTGTGACGCAGTTACGCATATATAGCAATAACGTAAACACATACTACTACAAAAATACAACTAAGCGTTGCCGATCTGCTACTTTTCATTCTCTAAAAACATACCAGAACGAGAAAAGTATATATCTCGTTCTATTTTACGCAATTCAACATCGCCTACGACTCTATTTCGTGATTGAGGCGTGTGTGGCGTTATCGCTTTGATAGGTTTGTGTCTGTGCGCGTTGTTCTTGACAAACGGCGTCTTATCTTACAACTATAATTTAATTCATTATTTTGTTTGAAAAAATCGCTTTTTCATTTTGGAAAAATCTCTTTTGTTTTAATTGTTTTAGTTTTTATACAGAAGTTAAAACTACGATTTCATTTAAAGTGGTGATGACCAAAACACTCTATATATATTTTATATATTTTTGTCAGTCCTTAAAAACAGTAGAAGATTTAAAGTTATTAAAAAAATGACCTAATGTGACTGGGCTTTCCATTTATTTTATGGACAGTAACGTGTTGAGAGCAGAAGTAAATTAACCCCTAACGATACCTGATCTGAATTTATAGGTGATGATGATTATAATAATGACGCCGATGAATACATTTCTAATCAATATAATAAACCACAATTAACCCTTACTTTCCAGCGAACCACAAGGCATATCCTTCATAGAGACGTCGAACCTCGACGGTGAGACAAACCTGAAGATCCGACAAGCGAGCCCCGACACGGCGCGCCTGGACGCCGCGCCCGCGCTCGCCGCCTTCCGCGCCACCGTGCAGTGCGAGCCGCCCAACAGGCACCTCTACGAGTTCAATGGGATGCTGAAGGAGACCAACGCTAAGTTAGTTTGTCGTACTATATGTACTGTAGAAGAGGTATAAAGGATTAGGATTAAAAAATATTTCTATTATAGAAAGATTATTATTATTGAATCAATTTCTAATTAAAATCTCTTTTTTTTGGATGGGCTTTCTGCTTATACTCAAATGATAATTTTATTACGATCCATTTATATTTATAACAATTATATTCTGAATTGGTTAAGTTAAAAGAAGTGGAAAAGGTAACTGATCAGATTGAGATTTTTTTAACCCAAATATTAAAACAATTTCTATATAAAAATTGTATCACTAATAAGATTTATTCACTGTATATTAAATAAAAAAAACATAAATAAATTAGCAATCTATGTAAAGACACTACTGGCCTCTATATTATATTCAATTTAAAACGGAAAACAAATTTATTGGTTAATATTATCCTTGTTTAATAATTAAGTAATAATACAGCAATATTACCAAATATGTTTCCTTTGCCTTCAGAACGATCCCGTTAGGTCTTGAGCAGATGTTGCTGCGTGGCGCGATGCTCCGCAACACGGCGTGGGTCCACGCGCTCGTCGTCTACACCGGACACGAAACTAAACTTATGAAGAACTCCACTAAAGGTTCATTTTGTTTCATGTAGTGTTCCAAGACAGTGGCAGGCGAGCTTATTAGAGAAGAAGCATCGAGATCATTTAACATTCAACACTCAATTTTTAAGAAATTGATGGTGCATGCTATGCGGTGGGGAACAGAGTGTCCTAACACTAAATTCCTTCTGCTTTACAGGGAAAGCAGAAGGGACCTAGTGTTAGGACTTAGGACGTCATCGGCGGCAAGAACGCCTCCCGCGGGACTCGAACCTAGACTTACGGCCGTAAACATAGCATTGAATTACTTTAATTTACATTTTCTTGAAAATCATACGTCCAAATTACATGCTAAAAAAATCGAAGACTATCTTCATTAAATTTCCTTGGTGATGAAATAACTTTCGTTCGTAAGTTTTCAATATACATGTGAAATAAAAAACCTCACAATTTTTTATTATTATTTTGTCACAAAATGTCTTATTGTCACTTATAAAGATAGATACATGTAGTCGCGGTTTTTTTAGAACTAATAAAATGTAATATTTTGTCATTCAACATACTGACATATAATTAACAATTTTTGCAGCGTACGCGCTAAAAGCACTTCGATTTCGTTCCTTATTATTGTTGTTTCGTTATTTAAGGCTAACTAAGATTTACACCGTATATAACATATATATCCTATAGCACTTATATTATTCTTCATAGAATGCAGCTTTCATACAATACAAAAAGAAAGTAAATCGGAGTAGATCCAGAGATCTTAGCGCTTAAACAAGCAAACAAACAAACAAAAACTTCCGCTTTTTTATATTAGTTTAGATATTGTTTACCGAACCTTAACCAGTAATTGACTCTTACCCATCATTATTTATGCGTGGCAAAATAACGATGCGGATAATATTTCCCGTAGTTTCTAAGATTCTGAAAACCAAAAGAGATAATAATTCTTTAGGTTAGAAAATAACTCTTTAACGTTATAAAAAAAACCATATAGTTACACATTTTTTTTTCTCCAGCCCCACTAAAACGCTCGTCAATCGATCGTCAGACCAACACGCACATCCTGATGCTGTTCATTATACTCCTGGCCCTATCTTTACTCAGTGCGGCTTGTAGTGAGCTGTGGGTGCGTACGAGGACCTCCACCAGTGGGGGGCTAAGGGACTGGTATATTGGACTTGATGGTAAGTGGGTGCAGAGGAAGAAGGAGAGGATTTAATCAAGCTATGTATCTCAACACCATAAAATGGGCTAGTAAAAATCTCAAATTCTTTTCAAGATAGACATTTGATGATTTGTTAGGGTGACAGAATCCAAAATTTTGCACCTTGGTAGACTAGGATTAGAACTCACAACATTATCCACCAACCAACCAACCACCTATACTGGAGAGCTAAAAAAATATTTTGTTTAAGAAAATTCAATTATGCTATGCATATGCAATTATAAATATATATATATGAAGAATAATAATCATATATATATATATATTATATATATATATATATATGATTAATTAATTTAATAATATTTTTTTGTTTCAGGAACACCGAATGCACATTTCGGATTTAACTTTTTGACATTTTTGATATTATACAATAACCTTATACCAATATCCTTACAAGTTACCGCTGAAATTGTCAGATTTTTCCAAGTAAGTACCATTACACTTATAGAATAAAAATATTTATCTATAAATCATGATTATTTCAAGTCTCAAAGTCAAAAGACGCAGCTACCCGCTTTTTCTAGAAAAAAACGCTCAAAAAGAATTGCTAAGCTGAAAATAAAAACTATTAAAGTCTGTTATCTAATATAATAACGTGAAAATGTTTTTTTTTGTTTATAATCTTAATTCCGGAGTTATCTCTGTAAGTGATCATAAAAATATGACGTCATTATCTATGAAGCCATTCAAAATTATGATCATTTTTAATTATAAGAGTCATTGTGAGTTGTAAAATAATATTAGAGCTAGGACTGTAATATGACTCTAAATATATAAAAGGACATGTACCTGACTGACTGAGATAAAACGCACGCACAGCCGTAACCGCTGTGCGTAGAAACGTGAAATTTAGACAGATGTTTATTTTCATAATCTGGACATCCACTAAGAAGGGATTTTAAAATATTTTAACCCTAAAGGGGTGAAATAGGGGTTGAAAGCTTGTAGGGAAAAAAAATAAAATCGGCACCGATTTTAATAAAATTTGATATTCAGGCTCTTAAAAATATTTCATTGAACACGTGTTTCATGGTTTTTTAGAATTCACCCCTAAGGGTTCAAATAAGGGGTTGAAAGTTTATATGGAAAAATCTTTAAATCGCCACCAATTTTTATAAAAATTTAAATTCAGACTGTTAAAAATATTTTATTGAACACGTGTTTCGTGGTTTTTTTAGAATTCACCCCTAAGGGTGCTAATAAGCGGGCAAAGCCGCGCGCGCCCGCTAGTTAATTATATAAAAGTAATATTTGAACACCTTTTGTATGATTATCTAATGACAGTAATCATGTAATTCAGTTGGAAAATATAAAACGCAGTCTTGACTCTGGTCACCGTCAATACTTCTAATACAGGAAAAGGCATACATTAGTTTATTATGTGTCTTTCAAATTCCTTTTTTGTCTATCCCGCTACGTACCTATAAAAAGAAGTGAAGCAAAAAAAAGAATTGAATAATTTATTGTTTTTTTTTTAATTTACTTAATATTTTAATTTTTCTCGCAGTGTTCAATTCTGCCATTCAACAAGCAAGATCTCAAAAATTAAGGAGTGTATTATCACTAGTTTTCTTCTGCCTTACCCTCTTTAAGCGGGATACGGCGTAAAACTAAAAATTATATGTTTTTTAGGCAAAATTCATAGCGATGGACGGTGAGATGTACCACCCAGAAACGGATACTCCAGCACTCGCGCGTACTTCCAACCTCAACGAGGAACTCGGTATGGTGCGGTACGTGTTCAGCGACAAGACAGGAACATTGACTTGCAATGTTATGGAGTTTAGGAAGTGTTCTATAGCTGAGGTGGGTTTGTTTTCTTTTATTCTTTTTATTTTATGGTCAATAGAATTTTCTATTCATATGTCATTCGGATTAAAATTAGGAGGAATTTGTACTAAATTTTCACATCCTAACCAATTTTTACTTAGCGACTTGCTATGTCAAAGTAAATAAATTAAAATCCATATTTTTTTATATCTTGGACTGATTGAATTTTTCTAAACAAATTAGGCTAAGCAAGACACTCTAATAATATTAGAAACTGTCTATTGTATACCAAACTATGTATAATAATTTAGTCAATTTTGCTTGTCTGTATTTATTATTTGTATAGTTTTTATTATTTGTGTGTATTTAGTTTGTATAGTTGTATGTGGCAGAAAATATTTTTTGTTATAACATTAGTAGCTATTCAATTGTTACTACTGTTTCTCTCTATGTCTATTTATTTTAATAGTTTTACAGTGACATATATTGACAGCAAAAGTTGTTTGTGTATTGCTGCTTAGAATTTTTATCGTAATAACTATAGCAACTGTGTACTTGTTTACTCGGGAGGTAATAATCAAAAATAAGGAAAAGAAAATAAATCAAGTTCGTCGCTATCTACAGCTAATTTTAGGGCGGCCACGATTCCTCGACTGTAGTATAGATATGTAATTTTTCAGGTTATTTACAATCGACCTGGTCCGAACGAGCGGCTGGAGGACACTCTATTGTACCAGAACTTGGAAGCCGGTCATCCCAGTGCGCCCGTCATCCGGGAATTCCTCACTATGCTGGCGGTGTGTCACACGGTCATCCCGGAAGACGTCGGAGGACAAGTCAACTATCACGCGGCCTCACCGGGTATGATATGCGAGCACCTGAAAGAGCCTTTTATGTCGTGTGATCGCGGCCTAGAATAGGATCATCCTGGTACTGATGGTGTCGTAAGAGGCGACTAAAGTACGTGTTGTAGAGTCACGCCCGGCATTTAAGACCAGCGTTAAGTAGTGGCTTTATGCCACTATGTTTCGCATCAGGTAATGCCAGGCTCCGGTGCCCAACTCCCGCCCTTTCTTGGAGCCGCACTTAAATAGAAACTACCCCAGGAGGGTACCAGGACCTCCGTTGCTGGAGAATCCGTCCCTGAGTCTCCAAACTCAGGCCGCCCTTCGAATTCTGAGGAGGGCACAGTTCCGCGCTACAGACAAGGCAAACGAGGCGTACGGTCCACGGCAACCCCTATCACGCTTAACGGGGACTTTGGCAATATCAGGGGTCTATATTCCAACCTAAATGCCGTTTACCACCATCTCGAAAGGGCACGGCGAGCCTTGTTATTCCTTCCAAATTGCCCGACCGTGCGACACAGCCTATCTCCAATACCCCGGCTACAAAATAGAACATAACTTTATGCCTCATGCCGGGGTCGCTGTGTTGACCTTTGATTTCGATCGAGTGAAGCATGGGGCGTTCCTAGCTAAACTTCCATCCTATGGGCTTCCCGAGAATTTATGCAAGTGGATCGCCAGCTTTCTCAATGGGCGCACCATCAAAATCGCTGTCGACGGTTTTTGTTTCAAACACATGCCCGTCAACGCTGTCGTTCCCGAAGGCTGCGTGCATATTAATGACATGTTGGAGGATTTTAGCATTCATTGCTATGCAGATGACGCTGTTTGAGTGGACGCTGTTTACTCCGGCCGCGCAAGTCTTTCTCGGGAAAACGCGGAACAGTGTCGAAATAATCTTGTGTCTTCTGTTGAGGTATCCCTTGAGAATGTCTCCTCATGGGGTGAAAGGAACTTAGTTCAATTATTCCCCTGAAGCGCAATCTTATGTTACGATTGCGCTTTAACAATCATCCACATCACCTGGATACGTGGCAATCCATTAATGTGCGGTTTCGTAGGAACTTCCTTCCACGCGCCACGGAACTGTGGAGTGGCCTACCCGCGGCAGTGTTGCCAGGTCGATATGACATGGGTACCTTCAAAAAGCGCGTCTGCTTCCATCTTAAAGGCCACCAACGCGCCTGTAGCTCCTTTGGTGTTGCACGGGGTCTTGGGCGGCGGTAATTACTAACCATCAGGTGACTCGAACGCTCGTTTGCCTTGTCCTTTTGAATAAAAAAAAATTAAAAAAAATCATAAAACAAATAATTGACGTGTGACTATGTGTGCTTATGACAGACGAGCGCGCGCTGGTGGCGGGCGCGGCCGCCTTCGGCTGGGTGTTCGCGACGCGCACGCCCGCCGGCGTGTCGCTGCGCGTGCGCACTGCGCCGCCCCTCGCGCCGCGCTACGACGTGCTGCACGTGCTCGCCTTCACGTCCGCCCGCAAGCGCATGTCCGTCATCGTGCGCGCGCCCAGCGGTGAGTGCGCGCCCGCCCCGCCCGCCCCCCTCTCGCAGTCGGCTTGTTCTTAACTGCTCCCCGGTTTCGCAGGTGAAATTAAGTTATTCTGCAAGGGGGCAGACTCGGTGATATACCCGCGCCTGGCCGGGGGCAGCAGCGCGCGGTACGCGGCCGCCACTTTAGCCCATTTGGAACATTTCGCCGCCGAAGGTCTCAGGACACTGGTGTTTGCTGCCGCCGATATACCCGACCATGTTTATAATGTGAGTGGAATGGGTTTTATTTTGGGTTATTTTTAGTTTTTTTGAAATATTTTAGAAATTTGGGGTTATATTGAATTTGAAACCTGCGCAGTAGCCAACGCTGATATATCTAATAATGTTGTTTCCTTTTGAATTATTTTTGGCGTCTTGAATGTTCGCTTAAAATTGTTTATGTAGAAATAAAATGACGAATAAGATTTTAACTATATAATATAATGAAAGTATATTTAAATTTAAAATATATATCTTATAATAAAAAATCATAAGGCCAATCGTGGCGCAGCGGCACGAAGTGTGACTGTAAAACCAACTGGTTGTGGGTTCGATCCCCACTCGACGAAATGAAATATTTACTTAAATTTATATTTCCATTTCTTCGCTCTGGTGTCAAGGTTAAGCGCGGCGTTGAGTCCTGCCACTCAACACGCAATGCCTCCAGAATTCGGCAGAAAGTGGGGAACGGAGTGTCTTAACACTAGATTCCCTCGGCCTACCCTGCTGTGTGCGGGATACAGCGTGAAGCTGAAAAAAAAATAATAATAAAAAATCCACAATAACAATTTCATAATAATACTATTTCAAGATAATTAAAAGAAGATACTCTAAATCCTTCAAATGCCTTAAATATTTTATTTTTACTTTAATTTTTTTTACTTTTTATTTTTCCCTTTTTTGATTTAAACTTTAGCTTTATAATGTCATATAAACTGGATCCCACGGCCCCCCAGACCTATGTCATTTTAGCAAAGTTAAAATTTTAAAGATTAATAATCTAATATGTAATTAAGACTGTATACGTACTTACTGACTGAAAGTGGGCCCCTTTCAGAAGTAGAGCCAAATAACGATACATCTTTATCTGGAAAGATGATTAAGCCATCGGATTGGTAAAATGACGTAGGTTTGGCGGCCCTTAGATCTTGGCCTAATACCTATATTTAAACATGACCATAATTTTGCAACAGGACTGGTCGAATACATACCATAAAGCGAGTATAGCGATACACGACCGAGAACAAAAGATAGAGGAAGCCGCCATGCTCATTGAAAATAACTTACGATTACTGGGAGCTACTGCTATTGAGGATAAATTACAGGTACATATACATACTTTATCTTACAAATAGGTAAGGTTTATATTTTTTTATACTATTTTTAGAAATCGGAAGCGGTTTTTAAAAAAAACACTATATAAACACACATCGTCTATATATTTTTAAACTATTTGGAAAGTGGTACTGTATAATTGCAATAAGTGATATGTATTACCTAATAACAATACCTTATTCGAGTTTCCTTCCAATAAGGGGCGTTGCCTACAAGCAACTACCCCCGATTGACACAATTCCACTGCTTTTATCATCTTTTTCATCTACATCTACCCTCTTTTACACGAGTTAGCTAACACTATATATTTTTATTGAGGCCAGTCGTGGCGCTGGGGCACAAAGTGTGACTGTAAAAGCGACTGGTTGTGGGTGCAATCACACTCGAGAAAATGAAATATTTATTTAAACATATTTTTTCATTTCTTCGCTCAGGTGTCGAGGCAAAGCGCGGCGTTGAGTTCCGCCACTCAGCACGCAATGCCTCTAAAATTCAGCGGATAGTGGGGAACGTAGTGTCTGAAAATTGATGTGTGCGGAACATAGCGGAAGCTGATTTAATAATTTTTTAAATATTCTTAGATTCTCGCTGTATCCAGCATATAGCATGATGGGCAGAGGGAACCTAGTGTTAAGACAATCCGTACCTTTGAATTTTTGAGACATTTTGTGTTGAATGGCAAAACTGATCGCGATGTTTTGTCTTGTTGCCAGAGCAAGAAAATGAAAATATTATTTATTCCCCCGAGGGATGTTTGAACACACAATTGTACTAATATACCAATGGTAACTAACGCCTGGACTAGGATTGCCTGCATTTCAAATAGGGGAGATAGAGGAAATCTTTTATTAAGACACTGGGTTCCCCACGCTCCGCGCAATCGTGGTTGAGGTTAAGCGCCGGAATTCAACGCAGCACTTTGTGTATTAATTCTCCTATTAGTAATTCAACCCACAGAGTGTTTACAGTCAGGCTTCAATCTACAGTATATTTATTAATTCACATATTTCCAGGACGGCGTTCCAGAAGCAATAGCGGCGTTACTCAAAGCGAACATCCACGTGTGGGTGTTGACGGGGGACAAGCAAGAGACGGCCATCAACGTGGCGCACTCGGCGCGGCTGCTGCACGCCGCCATGCCTCTACTGGTTCTTAACGAGGATAGCTTAGATGTTGGTCACTTTTGTATCTCTCTTTATATGTCTGTTACTTTCTATTTTTTTCCGTTTCTTCCTGTCTTTCACTGTTCTTTCTATTTGTATGTTAAATATATTTTTTTTTAGCTTTACGCTGTATTCTGCATAAAGTAGGATAGGCAGAGGGAACCTATATGTTAAGATATTTCCGTCCTCACCCACTACCCAATTTTCGAGATATTGGTATATATAAGTTGGTCTTTTTTTTTATGGAAAAGACAAGGCAAACGAGCGTTCGGGTCACCTGATGGTAAGTGACTACCGCCGCCCACGACCCCGTGCAACACCAGAGGAGCTACAGGTGCGTTGCCTGCCTGTAAGGTGTGTTGGGCGCTGGAGCCCGGCATTACCTGATGCGAAACGCAGTGGCATAAAGCCACTACTTCACGCCGGTTTTAAATGCCGGGGGTGGTAATGATCCGGTCGAGTCTGCCCGTGCGTGTTGCCATTGCTGGCGACGTGACTCTACCACACGTACTTTAGTCGCCTTTCACGACACCACCAGTACCAGGATGACCCTATTCTAGGCCGGGATCACACGGCAAGAAATCAATTTAATGTCGTGAACTTTGTCTTATTGCCAGAGTAGGAAATATAATTTACTCTCTAGAGTGATCAATCGAACACACAGCCTTCAGATGAAGGCTGTATTACATTGTATCTGCGGTCCAGATGTCTCATGTATTATAAACTACCTTTTATCATCGTATTTTTACAGGCGACGAGAGAAACTCTATCTAGACATATAACGGATTTTGGAGAGAACCTTCGCAAAGACAACGAAGTAGCGTTAGTGATAGACGGACAGACACTCAAGTATGCGATGGGGTGTGATTTGAAGAAGGATTTCTTGGATCTATGTGTTTCATGCAAAGTCGTAGTATGTTGTAGAGTGTCTCCGATACAGAAGGCGGAGGTTCGTATTTTTTTCCATAATTATAGACTTACTATTCAAAGATACATTATTTATTAATATCTATAATAATTCTTTTTAAATACTTCAAAATGGCTTGATGGGGGTTACTACACGCATACTACAATATATGTATGGAATCCAACGGCCGCAGGTGGTGGAGCTGGTGTCGCGGGCGGAGGGCGCGGTGACGCTGGCCATCGGGGACGGCGCCAACGACGTGGCCATGATCCAGCGCGCGGCCGTGGGCGTGGGCATCTCCGGCGTGGAGGGGCTGCAGGCCGTGTGCGCCTCCGACTACAGCATCGCGCAGGTACCGCCCACGCTGCCTCGGATATCATAGTTTGCAGTGGCGAAAACCTAACTTTACGTCTTCACTTTATAACAATGAAAAATCTAATTAAATTCAATTATTCTGAAAATTGATGGCGCAATGAGAAAATTATCTCATTGCGCAATGATTTTTTTAATATATTATAGGATATATTGAAAATTCATAAAAAATCAATAACCGTTTCTCCCAATACATTTTGACTACGTACATACATACATACATAATAAAACCTAGAGTTTTAAAAAATATATTTGCTAAATTTCCATTCCAGTTCCGTTTCCTCGTCCGTCTCCTCCTAGTGCACGGCGCGTGGAACTACTCGCGCATCAGCAAGTTAATATTGTACTCGTTCTACAAAAACATCTGTCTGTATGTTATTGAACTGTGGTTCGCTATTTATTCCGCGTGGTTAGTATTTTTTCTTTTATATTATCAAATTATAAACATTTTAGTGAGGCCTGTCGTAGCGCAAGGGTGACGTGGGACTGTAAATGCGATAAATTATTCCCACTTAACGAAATTAAACATTACTGGTATCGAGGCAAAACAAGGAGTTGAGTTCCGCCATTTAACACGCAATGCTTCCAAACTTCGGCGGAGAGTGGGGAGCGGAGCGTCTTAACACTACCAACACAACCTGTCGCACTTACAATCATACGCTTGTGCCCCTGCACCACGACTAGCCACAATCAGATAGCTTTAAATATTTAACAATTTAGGAGTATGTTTTATATAAATGTATGTTTGTAGAAATATATATTTTAATAATAAAAAAAAACAGCTTTACGCTATATCCCGCAGCACATACACACACACACAGAAGGGTAGGCAGAGGGAACCTAGTGTTATGACACTCCGTTCTCCACTTAATGACACATACTTATATTTGTTATTCTTGTTTTCTTTTCAGGTCTGGGCAAATTTTATTCGAACGTTGGACGATAGGTTTCTACAATGTGATATTTACTGCGATGCCGCCATTTGCAATCGGACTCTTTGACAAAATATGCTCTCCTGAAATTATGTTAAGGGTAAGTTATTATTTATGTACTTCTATGGTAATATCGATGAATTACGTATAATTTAACATTGACATATAGTATTTATATTATAGTATAATTTGATAAAATACAAAATTTGTCTAGGATATTACATATGTTATGGAGAATCTTTATTTATTATTTTTCTATTCGTTTTCCGTCTATAGCTAAGTATACAGAGGGAACTTAATATTATGTCCTTCTTCATTTTTTGCTATAATTAAAATGTTTACCATAGATAAGGAACTTAACCAGAGCAGCCTCACGCTCTATCTGCCAGAGGGAGCCTAGTGTTAGGACACTCCTCACTTTCCGTGTTGTGTGACAAACGGCAGGGCGAAGAAACAAAAAAGTTTCACTTCCCCGAGTGCGAAACTACAAACATAGTATTAACATAAAAAAAAAATTTCCAGCATCCAGCCCTCTACATCCCGTCTCAACAAGGTTTATTATTTAACGTCCGAGTGTTTTGGGTGTGGGCTATTAATGCTTTATTGCACTCCATACTATTATTCTGGTTGCCAGTATTAATGGCACAACACCATGTGCTATGGCCGAGTGGGAAAGATGGCGGGTATTTGGTTATGGGCAACTTTGTTTATACGGTGAGTTCAATATTTTAAAATATTTTTGCCTGTTACGTGGCGAATCCCAAAGCCGAAACTAGTAGGCTTTGCCGATCCCAAAGCCTAATTTTGCTTCGGGTTTCCGGTTCTTGTTCTTATCAAATGGAAGATATATTTACTAAATTCACATAAACATCGAATATCCTTTAAATTGTGTTTAAAATAAAATAATAGATTAATATATAGAACTTAATACCTAATAGAGTAAAATATAAAACTTAATACCTAATTATTCGAATAACATTAATGTTAAATTTATTTAACATTAATGTTATTCGAATAATTAGGTTAGTAGTTGTAGTTATTGAATATTTAAAATAAGCCAACAATAGACTAGTTTCACGCTGTATCCTCTCTGTTCTATTCCTCGAGTGAGGATCGAACTTACAACCAGTCGCGTGTACAGTCACATACTTGTGGCCCTG
>DWMY01001459.1:0-14711 GCA_018249775.1 Heliconius hecalesia formosus | reverse complement strand
TAACAGGTGCAACGGCGTTGCAGTAAGTCACTTGAGCGTCTCAGACGTCCTAACTGCCATTTGGGACGACATTGAGAACATTATATTATAACTTAATAACAGAATTATATCAAGACATGCCCTCGAGTACTCCAACATTTGAAGTAAATTGTTGTAGTATTTGTAGATAAGACTATTTTGTACGAACGAATTAATTATTACATTTAAAAATTATAATTATAGCATATGTACATATATTTGATATATGTTGAAATTTGTTAAGACAGAATAAAAAAGCTTTTTTTCATCCTATATCATGCCGTATCATTAGTAATAAGTTTTTAAATTTGAATATTGAATATTTCCATTTTCACGCAATGCCGCCAGAATTCGACGGAGAATATAAAAAAAAATATTCTGCAAAAAATGGAAAATATGATGAAAATAAAACAACACATTTTTATTAATACTATTGATTACAAAAGTTTATAATACCATAAAACATTTTATATAGTAAGGTATTACAGCTTAATGCATTTATTATTCAGGCAAAAATGACAAATTCGTATATTTTTAGGGTTCCGTACGACAAATTGTAAAAACGGAACCCATATAGGATCACTTTATTGGTCGTATGTCCGTCTGTAAGGACCATATATCTCGATATCTTATGGAGATATCAAACTGAAATTAATATCAAATATTTAGTTTTTTTTAGTATACGGTTTCTTATAGCGCGGAAAAAATCAAGCTTCTAAGTCAACACAATTATAAAATACGAACATTTATGCAACGATTTTGCTACATTTGGTATGAAATCGTGATTATAACGTATAGGGTACTTTCCGCGGACCTACACTTATAAAATTTGGTAAGAAGGAAAAAATTACAATACGAATAAAGAGAAAAATCCGAAAAGACAAAATTTTATATTTCATAGAAAAAATACATTTCATACTTATATTTGCAGCTAATTTCATACAAAATGAATGCATATGTCCGCAAATTTAAGTTTCTCGCCTTTTATACTTTCCATTTACGTACAATCCTGAAATAAATACGGAAGCCCCGGTGTGCGAGTCCGACTCGTACTTAACTGTTTTTTTTTTCATTGGAGATACGGGAGCGTGAAATCGCACTCACATCCCGACTTTTTGTCGAAAAACGTGAACACGATATGAAAAAGGTAAATGCCGTGAATTTTTCACACCCAGTATTCAATTGATCGAGTTTTTTTTTTATTATAAAGTAGCGATCCGCTCGCGGTTCCGCCCGCTTTAACTACTGAATTATTCAAATAATGTACCTATGTTTGCAAAGCACTTAAGATTACTAATGTAAAAAATATTTAAACCTTAATGCAATCCGCATGTTCCAATTGAAAAAACATACTTAAGCAAATGACACAAACAACAGATAACTTAAACAAAAGAAATTATAAACAACAGACTACCTACTATTCTCTTACCCAAAAATACTTAAACGAAAGATGTAACCAACTATGTCGCTTTAAAATACTCCAAAATACGTGCAATCGCTTCTAAATTTACTTTGCTATAGAGAAATGCGCAGAATTGAAGCATTCTCTCGGCGATCTCCGTAGTAGCTACGAACGACATCTGGGCGTTTTATTTATCCAAATAATAATTAAGGCCTAAAAATAAATGAGGCCAGTCTTGGCGCAGGGGTGCAAAGTGTGACTTTAAAGTTGACTGGTTGTGGGTTCGATCCCCACTCGACGAAATGAAATATTTATTTACATTTATACTTTAATTTCTGCGCTCTGGCATTGAGGCAAAGTGCGGCGTTGTCTTCTGCCACTCAACATGCAATGCCTCCAGAACTCGGCGAGAAGTGGGGAACGGAGTGTGTTAACACTAGGTTCCCTCTGGGTACACAGAGTTATGTGCCCGATACGGCGTAAAGCTGATTTAATTTTATAATTAAGGCCGAGGTCGGAGGACGTCGTAGCGCAGTGGTACAAATGTGTGGTTGTAAATTGTTTTTTTTTTTTTCATTGAAAAATATCAGAACGAAACACAAAAGTAGCCTGAATGTAGTCACAAATTAAACCCAATTTCTCGACGTTGGATTGAAGCATTGAACTGTAAAACGTATAAAACCGACTTTCCAGTATAAAGTAACGTTAACAACTGTACTCGCGCTCTAACAAGCAGTATATTTTGAAGCTTAACTCGGCGTTGGAAATTATATTCAATGGATACAGCGTAAGCTTTTGTGAGAAGATTTGCACTTTGCCTTTCGAACGTATACAATAATACTTTAAAATAAATTTAGTTTCAAATTATATTTCTATGTTATGTTAAAATAAACCCGCCAACAGTACATTTCAAATGAAAGCCAAGTTAAATATTATGTAATGCGTGGTTTTAGATTTCATCGAGATTTTATATAAATAAATGAATAGTTTAAATGTTTTTCAGTATTAGCAACTAATAACAATTACTTCATTAATAGTTATTGTATAATACAATAAAGTTATTCAATAATGCTACTAATACTATTTACTACATGTCATTGTTCTATAGTGGAGTACATATCACTCCACAATAGACCGCTATTATAGAAAATATATTCCCACACATTCAAAGATAAATTTATACATACTTTCAATAGGTTCGTCATACCGTGTAGGTATAGCTTATTATTTAATAGTTAGTGTGGCATCACATATGTGGTTTTTATTTATATTACGAGACTTTTTTTATTTTCTGTTTGGTAAGGCAAAGCCGTTGGGTTGCCATAGTAAGCCCTAAATATATCCCAATTTTCTTTGTTTTTCACTAGACTCTTTCGATTTTTTCCAAAACAAGGACATAATCCTATTTAAACAAAACAAATAGGGAAGAGACAAAAACAGGTGAGTATATAGACTTGTATATTACACATTTCTAGTTTCTTTTCAATATAAGAAATATATGTATTTTTGTTATAAAGAAGACGTCTCGTGTATACAGTTCATCTGTAATCCACACATGTCACGTCCTGCGAACAAATTCGCGGCTTTGTTGTTTGTACCTACGCGGAGTGACGGAAAACCTTCACAAATAATACCAACCAGGTGTATTCAGTACTAACTTTTTCTTATTGAGTCTAGAATACTCATGCTAAGATATAAAATATGGTAATGGTTTCCTTAATTATGTGAGATATAAATATACAAATTAGAAAAATATACACCTATGTAGATGTTTTGAGCTTTACGTTGTATCTTTTTTATAGTTGAGTAGATAGAAAGAGAACTCTTTCCCAAGATATTCAATTTCTCAATCATTTTCTTACTTGAAATGACTTACATGACGTATCCTAATGCCGATACGAACGATAGTGAGACTTGATTTTCAAAAATTCTGGTGCGTACACAAATCGACTTTTCGAGACGCAACCGGCCTCGATTGATTGAGAGACTTATCCTTTTCTTGGAAAAAATACGCGCGGGCGTCTTGCGGACATGTTTGAACCTGTCAATCGTCCGTTACCTCTATGAAGGATGGCTGTGTTTTTTGGCGCTCAAACGCGCCCGGGTAAGTATTGGTTTATTTATTAAATAAGTGCAATTTCTATTTTTTTTTGTATGATTTACTTACTTTATTTAGGTATTGTTTTATACTCATATGTATTTAATTTGAACCTAGCATGCTTACTCATGTGTATATTGTGACTCAAAATCGAGGACGCACGATCGTATAGGTTAGGTGATACTTACTAAATTGATATTCATACATTTTTGCACTTAAGCATAATTTTTTTGTACGTATAATCGTTTAATTAGAGCTTTTTTTTTATTTTCAGGAAAGCCTCTCAATGATGAACAGATTTCACAAATATTAGCAGATGGGAATACCTCGAAAATCGAGGAATTTGCTGATCATGATGAAGATATTGTTGCGAGGGTCTTAGATCACATAGAATAGAGTGGATCTGATTCTGGCGATAAATCCTCTGAAGTGGATGACGCACTACCACCTATCCCAACGACATCCAGAAGGAGAGGATCCACTAGAGGCATACGCAGGGAAACGTCAAGAGCAAAAGGTAGAGGGTGGGTTACGAGAAGGGAGCATGCTAGAGGAAGAAGACAGGCTAGTGGAAGAGGATAGACTAGTGGAAGAGTACAGGCTAGAGAAAAAAGAGGAACACGTGAGAGAGTGTGGGTTAAAACTGCCTATATAGACAAAACTTATGATTACTGCCTGCCTAGGACCTGTCGTATAGATTGTGGCAGTCGGTCTGAACTAAAATGCGAGAAATGCGATCTATACTTCTGTCTATCTAGTGACAAGAATTGTTTCAAATTTTTTTACTGACTGACTGATGATAATAAAGACTGTTTAATTAATTTAGTTTCATTTAATATCACACCATATCCAAACTAGACAAAACTCATAGCTCAAGCTATTTCCTAAGCCCCACGTTCGTGAGGGTAGGTTTTCAGGAAACCAGAGAATTCAGGATTTTTTTTATTTATTTTTAACATGATACTTAAGCACCCATGAAAAGGTCATGTAAATTTTAATGAAATCTGACTAAATTATTTTCTTCGGTTGTAAAGGGCTAGAACATAAAATCAGTAAAAAAATGTTAGAGGTGTATCAATCTCACTTTGTGTTTGTTTCTCACTCCATAATGTAAAGCTATTAATCATTGGCTAGTAAACATTTGCTTAAGCATAACTAGTCTGAGCTAAAGTAATCATTTATGGTTATATGGTATCGTAATTTTTTCGGCTTCACGCTTTATTGTATTTAGTGTTAAGACACTCCGATTCCACAAGCTGCCCAATTTTTTAGACAACGTGTTGAGTGGTGGGATTCAACACCGCACTTTTTCTTCCTACCAGGGCGAGTTTAATCTAATAATATACAATTTTTAGATTTATACGAATATGTTTGTTACCCTTCATACAAATTTAGTCGCAAATTCTACAATTATAGTCGTATATTATGTATGTAAAACGTGCTACTTCCTCGTATATCTCAAATATATTAGATATTTCATTGTTTTACAAAAAACATATAAGTACTAGAGTGCCTGTATAATAAATAGTATACAAAACAGTTTCAGTACAACATTCATATCATAATTAAAAAGAACTACTCAGTTACTCTGACCTCAGAGCTCTGCAAATAGTTTGCACGTACATTATCTATAGAAAATACATTTGTATTATGTAAGATATAAAGGCGTATGTATGTAATTAGTAAATAGAAATTATGTATTTGTATGCATCCCTTACAACTATTTATTAATTATTATATGATTTTTCATTTTTTTTATTGTTTCTTTTATTTCAATAGTAGTATTATAATAGCCCGTACTTTGCATAAACAACATTGAAACTGTATTCTACAACAGTAACAGCTATTACTGGTTTCTTTTTGATTTTCATGTCTCATTCTATTAGTAGATATTTTATTTGTATTGAGGTCAGTCGTGGCGCAAAGTGTGAATGTAAAAGCGACTAGTTGTGGGTTCGATCCACACTTGAGGAAATGAAATATTTACTTAAATTTATATTTTCATTTCTTCGCTCTGGTGTCAAGGCAAAGCGCGGCGTTGAGTTCCGCCACTCAATACGTAATGCCTCCAGAACTCGGCGGACAATGGGGAACGCTGTGTATTAACACTAGGGTCGCTCTGCCTACCGTACTATGTGCGGGACAGCGTGAAGCTGATTTTTAGTAGTTTATGAGGAGACTACAGTCGCTCTTACTAGCAACTCGAATTCTTCTGATCTGATCTGAATTATACATATCGATTTTAAGAGTTCTTACTACTATTCTTTTATTTTAATTTAGGTTTAGGAGCCGCAGCTAACTTTCAAATATTACTAAATAATTTAAAGTGGCATCATTATGGATAAAAAAAACACAAATAAAATTTTATTTTCAATAACAGCCCCGCCATGATACGTCGTTTTATCATTTATCAAAACGCTCCAAAGTTACCTATAACCGAAATATTTTTGCGAATCATTATATTTGATGAATGATCCATTTCTGAATACGAACCTCCAGTTCAAATATCAACTTTTTATTTTAAATCAAACTGAAAAAATTACTTTGTTGCGTAGTAATGTCTTTATCATTACTATTACCCGTATTAGTTTTATATGTTTGTTTGTTCTAAAAGAGTACATATATTTGTAAATAAATAATATTTGAAAGGATTAGGTTTATATTTAAAATCTAGTATTTTTTAAAAATAATATGAAAGTTAAAAAAAAATCAGCTTCACGCTGTATCCCGCATACAGCATGGTAGGCAAAGGAAATTTAGTGTTAAGACACTCTATTCCCCATTTTCCGACAAATTTTGGAGACATTGCGTCTCGACAACTGAGCGAAGAAATGAATTTTCTATTTTTTTTATTTAAAAATATTATTTTATTATTCCTTAAGAAATTAAATATTTTTTTAATTTATATTGATAAATAAAAAAAATATATTTAATGTAATATTTTTATAAATTTAGATCCTCCTTAAGTGGGAATCGAACCTACAAGCTGTCGAGTTTACAGTCACACTTTGTGCCTAATTAAGAATATCATTATCAAATTTTCTCAATTTGACTGACATCAGATAATTTCATTTATGGCGTTTGTGCTTATCACGATTGTACGTTTCTGTCCTACTTGAAACAATTTTAGCTTTATAATAAATTGACACTTTATTTGGTTAATCTTAATCTGAAGCCAGTCGTGATGCAAGGATACAGGCGTGCTAAAATAAAACACGACAGGTTGTGGGTTCGAATCCTACTCTAGGAAAAGTTTTTTTTTTCAGTTCCTCCCTTACCACTCCACATGGAAGGCCTCCACAACTCGGTGAATAGTGGGTATAGCCCACACGATCCTGAAATTAATATCAAAATGCCATAAGTTACAAAATCCTTGTTTACATACTTTCAAAATAATTCAACATATTACCTTACCAAATTATATAGTACTGTATTATATTTTAGCATCGTTGTACAAATTATAATTATTTTGTTTAATAAATATACTACAAATCTAAGACTGTCATGTTATATGCATTGATTGGTGTATTTTGATTTACAACATTGTCTATAATACTTTTTACTATAATAATTACTATAATAATTACTATTATGGAAGAAATCTAAAAAGTAATATTAAATAAAAAAAACTATATTATAATGAAAACTTGATACTTCAAGTTTTCATTATAATATAGTTTTTTTATTACACTTATACATCAAAATATTTCACAATGACTACTTCAAATAAAAGAAAATCAAACTTAACATTAGTTAACTCAATAGTACAACTTCGATGGGGTCCTATAAATAAATAAAAAGTAATAACGGCGATGAAATGGAAAAGTTGGGGCTCTATTGTTCAATAGTTGTGATTTGAAAGAAGAATTTTTATTATACCCACATTTATACTTTTTTGTTCTTTGTTTGATTTTATGTTCTTCTAATTTTTTATATATTTTCATTATTTTCTGTATGAGGTCATCGATTCGCTGCAGCACAATTATATAACTGTAAACGTGACAGTTGTGGATTCGATTCCCAATCGGGTATTTAATTATTTTCATGTCCTCGCTCTGGTTTAGTTCCGGAACTCAACACGCAATGTTTCGAAAATTGGCCAGAAAGTGAAAAACAGAGTGTCTTAAAAGTATGCTACCTCTGCCTACCCTGCCTATATATGGGATACATCGTGAGGCTCTACCAGACTAAAATACACCGTGCACAAAGGATGTTATGATATAAATAAAATATTGCTTCTTTATACAATTTCACAAATCCAGAGCAGAGCTTTTTTTGAATATATCTTTTGTTCATATGTGTGTATGTAATCGTTTATTAAATGATCCGTCCGCTGTCTCAGTAATATTTAACGCATTATTTTTCTGTTTTTCTTTTCAGCTTCACATTGTATCCTGCATGTATCAGGGTAGGCAGAGGGAGTCTTGTGTAAAAACACTCTCTATTTTCCGACAAATTCTGGAGGCATTGCGTATTGAGTGGTGGAACTCAATGCTGCGCATTATCTTGACACCATAGTGAAGAAAATATTAAATATTTCATCCCCATGGGGGGAAAATCGCACCCACAACCTGTCTACTTTACGGTAACACGCTTGTGCCCCTGCACCACGACTGGCTTCAGATAATAATCATCTTTTATTTAGATCAATAAAAATTGATCTAAATTAAACAAAAAAAAGAGTACAAGAGATTACACTGAAAAAAAAATGTTCAAGGCGGTTGCTTGAACATTCCATAAAACATAAATTTTATCATATTACCATACTAAATTAATTAACATAAATAAAACGAGCAGATATCGATTGTCAACAAACCGCAATCAGTGGGGTCGGCCTAATTAAGGAGAGCGATTTAAGAACAGTGTAATCCCTTACAAATGCGAAATATAAATCAATATTCTAAATACTGATTTTTAGATGACTTAAATAAGTAAATTATGTAATATTTGTGTGATTTCATGTTAATTTCATAGTGAATATCGGTAAAACTACGTAAATATTTCTGAGTTTGTCTGAGTACTCGTCTAATAATATTTATTTTATATTATTGGTATAAAAAGAAAAAACAAAAAAGACCGGATGCAAAAATATTTTTTTAATGAAAAACCAGGTCAGTTGGTTTACGAAAATAAAGAAATCTCATGATACGAACATCAAAAGCGTACTTTATAATAACCCCAAATAAATTAATAGTCAGTTTGAAATTTTAGTATAACAATTATGATTCATAAATTTTAAATGAAAAAATATATTTATTTTTATTATTTAATGAAAAGTGACTTTACTTGTTTCTTTGTTCCCTTATTTTTTAAAGTTAGGTCAATTGTATTGTTGGTATTTTGCCTTCATTAAAGACGTCAACGTCGTTTACTATTTTTTACTTTTATTTATATCAATACACTTCAATATTATTCTTTTTTTATTGTTTCAGTGTTGCTGACCTCCCGAATCCAAGGCGTTGTGTGTATGGAGTGGCAGACGTTAGCATCGTATTTTCTCTTACCAAAGCGCGGGTATAAAAACTCTCTGAAGTGGAATCGAACCCACATCAATTGCTTTAATTTCAAACTAGTCAAGGCAAAACTTTAGAACAACATTTTTATTTATATTGAACACATTCAATGGATGACTACTGCAATGTCTATAGTTTTCAATTATATTATTATTCACATATTTTAAACTTAGATTTAAATTATATAGATTTTTATAAAATGAGTATGATAATTTGAACCCGCATCTGATACAATCTCAACATATTATAATGAGTCACTGGTCAATTGAATAAAGTAACATATATTATGATGATTATTATTATTATTTTATTTCGCTTCATATTAAACTATATGAGATAATTTTCATGTCGAAATATTGATGTTATTAAGAATTAACTACGTTATTAATACTTTTATTCCTACTTCTAGGACAAAGACTGCTGTAAAACTTTTTACGATTTTGTTGAAAGCTGACGTTTATAGTTCCCACACTTATAGTTTTTGTACGTCCATTAAAACTGGCTGAGTTTTCTTGCAGCAGTTTATGAAAACGACTTAAAATTCTTTTTAACATTTACATTTGTAATTTTTATTAAAAATATTAAACTTTTATTTAAAATAACATCAATTTCACATTTTAGGTAATAATTTTAAATTTCATGTAATTTAAACTTGTAAATCAAAGTTACAAAAAAATTATGACGATTTTAATTTCGACGATTTCATTCTAATATCATATATTATTATTATAAAACTATACTTAATATAAAATTTGCGATATTTTTTTTTCTTTAACTGCAGCAACTATTTGCATGTTTATAAGTATAAGCGTGTCTTACGGTATTTTATAAAAAAAAAAAAACTAGAAACTAGAACGCTATGAATGTCATTTACATATACAGCAGTAGGTACGTAAATGCGCCAAATATGTAATCAAATTAAAGTATTTATCGAATAAACCTGGGAATGGCCAATTGTATAAAATAGAATAATATAATATGATGCACTTTGATACCAATATATATAAACTAAAACTGCGGTCATTATAACTCATATAGTCCAATTAAAACGAGATAAGCTTAATGCCTTTGGCATTTTCAGTAATTTATTGTACTACTCATTAATATAATACTAAATCATATTATTATTTTTTTTAATAAATAAATAAATAATATTTAAATATGATATAAGGCCATTGTGGTCCAATGGGTCTAACAGAAACCGCAATAATTAGAATCTTGAAGAAAGGAATGATTTTTATAATCTTGTTCCGGTAAGACAAACAGCGGCGTTGAGTTCCACCAGTAAACGTCACAAATAACAAACCGTACAGCTGATGTGATCCTCATTCAGTTGGACTGTATATTTTAATGAATTTGAGGTATCCAACTCTTATTCAATTAATTAGTGAAGTCAAAAACAGTTACAAAATAAAAATAATGTATTTTATTAGCAAATTAAGATTTATCGAACACGCCTATTAAATATTAAATATAAAAATTTTATAATCTGCAATTTGGTATTTTGAATATAAAACATTAAAATAAAACGAATATTACAGAACTTTCTAAGTGTTTCTACTTCAATATTTTGGCAGTAAAACTAAGTATATTAAAACTTCGATGGGTGCAGGAAGGATTAATATAAGCGGGACCAAGCTCCGTCAGCTTGCAACGTAAGATGTAGCCATCTCATGAATATTTCCAATCTTGTGGTAAAATTTTCAACTTAAAATTACAAATTTAATAGAAAAATAAACATTCTATATGAAAGATTTATTGATATTAAATTCATTTTACGCCGTATTCTGAAGGCAATGTCACTAGAGCGAGAAAATTAAAATATTTAATATTTAGTTTCCTTGAGTGAGATTTGAACTCCAAACTGTCGCGTTTACAGTTGCACACTTGTACCCCTGCGTCTCGACTGGTTTAAAGATATCAATGTATCTGATCTTCTCTATAATCAGAGCTTATTATTTAGTAATAGATACTACGACAAATTATAAAAGATGGACTACTACGATCGCACAGTACACACTACAAAATAATTATTGTAAGTTTTGAGTGCGAATTTATCTAATAATAGAAATCTTGTTGGCAGGTTATCACATCCTGTCATATCATTTGCCTATTCTCTTAAAAAAGTATTATCTTTAATAAAAAACCAAAAAATACGTAATTAAATTAGTATAAACTATAACCCATAAAAAATCTTTACATAACTAACACACTGCATCGGATACATCAAACTGATAATTAAATTAAAAAATCGTTTATTAAAAAAGAGATTTTCAAAATTTTGTAAAATATTATTATTTTTAGTCAAACCTAACAAAAAAGTGAACTATCTGGATATAAAAAAGAAAGATAAATCATAGGTCATCAGACAAAAAGGAAAAAGGGCAAATAAATGTTCGTTAAGCTTTGATAAGTGAGCCTCACGTCTCTTCTCATCACTCGCCCCTTAACATTTTGACAAATTTCACACATTTATATAGAGTTCAGGTTTTCAGGACTTTCTTATATCTATGATGACTAATTGAGTGGAAATATATTATTCCTTTTAGTTAATTTGTAACCGACTTCAAAGGAAATCAATTCAACTGTATTTTTTATTACATTTAGCGTATAATATCGTGGGCTTAGAATATAAACTGCTATTAAGAAAATTATCAAGCGTGACAAAAAGCGCTCTTAAAAAAATATGACAATATATTATGTATTATCAAAAGATTTTTACAATTTCGAAAATGTATTTATATTACCTATGTATATTTGACTTTTTTTTACTTCATATATCAAGTAATAAAAAAGTCAAGTTTATATTCTTTTTCGTTTTTGAATAGTTTAAAAACATAATGAATAACAAAAATATAAAAAAAAATATACAGCAGAACAATACAGGTTACCACTTATGTAAAGATTTTGTATAGTTTGTTTATAATATAACTATGGGCTAAAGCGGGCTAAGCCACTTTTAAAATGTTAGTATATCATAATTGTACCATTGACTTTTCATATATAATGTACATTACCTACACTTCATGTTCTGATTATTATTTTTTATAGTTACTAAGTCAACACTGCGTTTTATCTTGTTTCCAAAACGAGGAAATGAAAATTATTCATATCCACGAGAGAGAATCGAACTCTCAACCGTCGCTTTCACTGCGACAAGACGGCTTCTACATTTGACTAATAAATGTGATCGTGCTAGCAATATATTCTTGTACTTATTTTAACTTCATTCAGTATATCGTATTAGAAACTACACACATTATACAGCTAAGAGAAACGAGCGGTGAAACATTCTCTAACTTGACACTCCACGTGGTTAAAATTGTTTTACGCTAAGTGTGCCTAAAAGCTTACAAACAAACTAATGTGAATATAATTTACATATAACATACTATTGAAACATTACATTTGTACATACATTGAGGCCGTCGTGGCGTAGCGGTAGAGCGTCTGACTGTAAAAATAAAGTTTACAAGTTCGATTTGAATTGGAGGGAATACATTATTTTCATTTCTTCGATCTGGTAACTAGAAAAAGCGTGGCGTAGAGTTGCACCACTCACGCAATACTACCAAAATTAGACGAAGAGTAGAGAACGGATTGTCTTTACACTAGATTCCCTCCGCCTACACTGTTATATTAGGTTAATGCTATATTAGGTTTAATATTATTGGTTTAGAATTTAGATATGCATAGCTGTGGCCCTGTGCCACGACTTGCCTACCACGCTGTGTGCGGGAACAGCTCAAAGCGGATGATAATTAATAATAATAACAATATTAAGTAAATATGAATTTAACTTATATATTTTCATAATAATACATTTAATTTTAATAAAAGTATTAAGTAATAATAAAGATTATATATTATTTTAACTCCAGCGTTTTAGAAGTTAGTCTTTTGTTTATTGTTATAACCACTTAGTTAATACTATATTTATTTAATTAAGGTTCGTTTTGTTTACGTAATATAAGCCTATACCTAAAGTGAGATAGTTTATATATTGTTAGCGTACTCGTGTAAAAGAGGGTAGATTTAGGTGGAAAATAACTATAAAAGGAGTGGAATTGTGTCAATCGGGGGCACTTTCTGGAATTGGAAGGCAACTAGTGTGAAGTATTGTTAGTAGGTGATACATAGTATCTCTTTCAAAATAGTTTAGAATCATACAGACGATATGTGTTTTTATCGTGTTTTTTTAAAACGTTAACCACTTCCGATTTCTAACAATATTATATATGTGAACTATATCTATATTTAACACTAATATTATGATGCATAGCTAAAAAACAACGAATTAATTTTCATTCTTAACCAAATTTCAAAGTAATTTTCACTTTATTGTCTCTTAGTTTGATTATTTTTGTGGCTTTCAAAATGACGAATAAACTTCCTTTCCATCATAAATGTAACTCTATTCCAAATTATGTAAACTACGATGGTTAGTTCTTTCACATTCACATTTTTTAGCCAGAGATCCACAAATAAATGTCCATGTCCAGTATTCAACTGCAAATGACAGCTTTGAACGAAACTACAGTAAAAGTTTTAAAGTTTCTGTTACAGGAATCCTATTTGGATGCGACGTGATAGAGCGGTGAAGCTAAACTGTTTTATTGCTATATTGTGTTTTTTAAATCTCCATTCGGATTTTAGCTCTATTTTACGTTATTTTTATGAAGTTCTTTTTATATAAAACACTTTTTCTTATATTTAATATTCTTTTTATATATGGAAAAAAGTCTGTATGTTCGTCTTTATCTTTGTCTGGGCTAATTTATCAAATTATTAAACGAATTTTTATGTGATTTTCACAGACCAATAGAGGAAGTTGGAATTCCTGTGGTACAGGAATTAATGCAGGAAAAACAGCGTATACCGTACGAACATAATCTAGTAAGATATAAAATAATTTTCCCTTAATACATTTAAACAATATTAAATAAAAAAGGAAACGGGCGTAACCGCGTGAAAGCGTCTAGTAAGATAATAACACAAATAAGTAGTGTAACGAAAATAACTCAATTAAAGCTAAGAACCTAAAACAATCGTAGAAAATGCATAATTTAGTCGAAAATTTAATTCGAATATACATTTAATGCATAACAAACCATCAAACTTAACAACAAGACAATCGACTGCTCTATCCTCTTAATATATTTAGAGCTGTCTCGAGGCCCACTGGTCGTGTATCACCGACGGCGACTAAGCAAACTGAGACAACGATAAATCTAAGCTGGACGTGCTAGTATGTGTGTTACACTCGTTTAACAATATTTGTTCTGTCAATTTGGTTCTACTCCGTTGGGTGTGATGTGTTACATTTAAATTACAATATCTATTATTAAACAAAAGTAGTTTCACGTTTTTTCGTTTCGTCACGTAGAACAGGTTAGGCAGAGGAAATCTAGTGTATTGACATTCGGCGTTGAATACCGTCACTCAACATACAACGTCAAAATTGAATCGAAATTTTGGCGGAAAGTAGGGAACAAAAGTGTCTTCATCGGAACGTCTTAAATTAGGTTGTAAGATATCCTTTGCCTACACTATCATGCTTGTAGAACGTTATTACTGAAAAAAATATTTATTTATTTCAGTAATAAAGTTCTACAAGCATTTTTCGGTAATGTGTAAACCTACACGGCGAGTTTGTTGTTTTAAAATTCACGTTTAACAC
>DWMY01001458.1:0-14718 GCA_018249775.1 Heliconius hecalesia formosus | reverse complement strand
TAAAAATAATTTTAATATAAACATTCCTCCAAGACCCCAAGGGTTCGATTCCTTACTCATAATTGTCGCAGTTACTGTCAGATGCTGTCTCACTGCGTTACCACGGCCTAAAATTATAAAACGTCAAAATAATTGTAATTAATTATATAAATAGACTTGAAAGGGGAAATGTTTATAAAAGTCAATCTCTAAACTAAAATTCGATAAAAATTCGGAAACAAACTGCACTTCCGCACACAGCAGGATAGGCAGAGGGAACATAGTGTTAAGACACTCCGTTCCCCACCGCCGAATTCCGGAGGCATTGCTAGTTAAGTGGCGGAACTCAATGCCGCGCTTTGCCTTGACCCCAGTGCGAAGAAATTGAAATATAATTTTAAATAAAAAAATCATTTTCTCGAGTGGGGATCGAGCCCACAACCAGCCGCGTTTATAGTCACACTTTGTGACACTGCGCCACGGCTGGCCTCTACTATGACTGCTAAATAATTGCATAGAATATAAACAAATTTTATATCTATATATTTTAAACAATAATATCTCAATTTTGATTTTATTCCATCTGACATATCTAATAATAATCTATCAACGCGATCACTAAACTATAATAACTTACTAATTATCCACAATTATAGTAATACTTTAATTGTTTTAGTAAATATTTTATAATTGCTATTGGTTATTATTGTTTTAAAGACGACGTGGTTGCCTCTAAGTGGTGATGGTGGGTTCAAATCTTATATGACATTTATATCATCGAGTTTCAATAACAAACACCCGACATTGTTATTATTTTATTACTAAATCAGCTTTTACTAGGTTTGAATTGGAAATTATTAGAAGTTATCTATGAAAGAAAGCAGGTGAAGACTATAGGTTATATTATATTACGTTAACCTATAACGTGATATAATATAACCTATGGTCTTCTTTTCAAAATTTACTTTTAAGTTCTATGAATATCATAGTAGGTAGGTTCTCGGCCCCTACCTTAAATATACAGGAAATACGTGAAGAAAAAAATATATTATTACTTAATTACTATGCATTACAAATTTAATGATAAAAATATGAAGTAAATATTCGTATTAAAATTATTAAACTGTATCGACGAAGGCCGATTTTAGTTACTTTCAGTTTTTTAAGTTCGAAGTGACGGTAATGAAATAAAATTATCGACAGTAATACATTGAACGTTCTAAAACAATAAAAAAATATGTGAATGTTAACACGTTTTGCTTCGTTTCTGTAATTGTTGCGAAGTTGAAATAATAGAAACTACTTTAAAATTGATATACAGTTTGAAGTTTTGGCAACTTTAAAATACGTATGTCTGTGTACATCGTCATTCTTCTTTGAAATTCTTCAATGTTTTCTAATTATTTTTTTGTATCATTGCAGAAAGTAAGGCCAACAGGATGCTAGGCTTTAATAAAACCCAAGGTATTTTTCCAAAAAAATTATCATATGTTAAGGGTATCTCAATTAATTAGGTATCATATTTATATAAATTCAGAACATTATACAGGCGAATTAAAAATTGAGAAAAACAAATATATTAAAGAATTATACAGTTTATATTGCATAGTAATATTTCTTTAACCGAGTAAATGTCAAAGGTCCTATAAAACACTTGTTTCATAGCTTTAAATAAATGTCAATCAATAGCTTTATGTCAAAAATTAGTTTTATACAAATACAGATAATTAAATATAAAAAAACCCTCATGTTTTATGTAAAAATATTAAAAATGATTACGAAAAACATCACTGCATTTGATTTTTCACATATTAACAACCTACATTAAGGTAGGCAGAGGGAACCTAGTGTTACAACACTCCGTTCCCCACTTTCTGCCGAATTCTGGAGGCTTTGCGTGTTGAGTGGCAGAACTCAACGCCGCGTGTGCTTGTGTGCGGGATACAGCATGAAACTGATTTATTTATTTTAACGCTTAATGTTTTTGTTATGGAGAAGCGTCAAAGTTTACTATTTTAGAGGTGCTTTCTCATTTTTAGAATAATCTTACATATAATTAAATATATTTTTATATGAAAACAAAACTCCGTCGTTCGACCTACATTTCAAATATAATGATACAAAAATTTCTTCGCCAAATCTTAACCTACTATTAAATTTTCTCTTTTTTTCCGTTTCTCTTTCCACCATGCAAAAGTCAAAACTTGTGAAATAAAAACAGTACAATACTAAATAAATAACTTTAACTTATTCAAGATAACTTTAACTTATTCAAAATATTTGGTTTTTGTTATGTAAATAATATGCCTCGAGATCAAAGCTTGATCAAAATGTCAGTCATCCAGCCATCGTAACAATTGAAAGTCGTCGTGCAGTATTCGTAATTTAATTATAAAAATTGTAGGTACGTAATATATTTCTGAATGTTTTAGAGAGCGGTGCCTCGTATCGAGTGACGGAAATCAACACCGCAATTGCCAGAGCGAGGAAATAAAAAAATCATTCCCACGAGTGAGAATCAAATTCACAAACACCGCGTTTATAGTTAAACGTTGTGCCACTGCGCTACGACGACTTAAGAGTCCTGCTTGCTACGTTGGGTAACTTCCGCCCGATTCGTTCACTGTAATGATGAAAAACAAACCTTTAAACGACCACATTGTTTTATGTACCATAAACATACTCGTATACGTTTTATGCTTGGAGAAACTATTTTTTTATAATTTTCATGTTTATTTCATAGGATGTTTATGCAAAATACATGAACTAAAAAAATGAAACATGCATGAAAAAGCAATAGTAATATATAATTTGTGGAAAATTAACCTTCAGTAAATAAACCTTAAATTTAACAGCAATTTTTATTATCCAGAACGTGAAAAGTAAGTACTTGTAAACACGTGAACCGTTACTGACATGCAAATATTGCACTGTTGTTTAACATTCCTCCACTAATGCAAGATTATGTGTCGATGCACTTAAGCGAAGTTCAAACGTTTTTTTATTGAAATGTGCATATAGCTTTTGGATTACATTGTTTTTTACTTTACATCCATATAGTCATCTGAGGCCAGTCGTGGCGCAGGGGCACAGAGTGTGACTGTAAAATCGACTGCTTATGAGTTCGATCTCGCTCTGGTATTGTGGCAAAGCGCGGCGTTGAGTACTCCTACTCAACACGCAATTCCTCGAGAACTCGGAACGCGAAAAGTAGGGAACGGAGTATCTTAATACTGGGTTCCCTCTGCCTACCCTGCTGTGTGCGGGATACAGCGTGAAGCCGATTTTTTTTTAGTGTTTTAATTGCGGAAGTCGATATTATTTTTTTGTGTCTTAATTTGAACAGGTCGGGGAAATAAAAATGTTAAAAATCTCAATAACTCCCATGCTCGATACAAAATAATAATGCAATAATAATAATACGTTTTACTTAAAATATTTTTATTCATCATTGTTTTATTTTCTTGCTAATTAATTATAATTATTAACAAAATACAGCTTTATAACGACACTACCATGCAAGCATTGCCTCAACTAATCGATATATATCTGTGTCGATGTACTGGGAGTTAAGTTCATTGATATTTTTCTCAAATACCGAATACTTAAACAGAAAATTATTTAGACACCATAATTTAGAATGTAAAACGTTTTGATTGAGCATTTCTATGTCATTTTTCATTGATTTTTATTTTAAATTTACTGAAACAATAATCAAAAAAGAACAAAATTTTGAATTTCATCTTATTACTAAGAAAAGCGTGAGTTGAATAACAAACTTAAAAACCAAAACAAAAAAGTTTTTTTAGTTAGTTAGTTTTTTTTGATTAAACAACTAAGAAAAGCCATTTTTTTCGTTTTAGTTTTTAAGTTGGTTATTCAACTAGCACTAGAAAAACGTAACCTAACCATATATTAGTCTTTTCTAGTAATATTTAATTGACAAGTTAACTCTAAGCAGCAAAAAAAATATTTAACCAAACCTTATAATCTGTTCTCATATACGAGAAAATTTTAGATACACAACAAAAATGTAATTAACAGATATTAACACAAATAGATTTAAGCTGAATGTAGCGCTAGCTCTACATAAGGATATATTTTATAACTTCTTTTTACTAATGAGTGAGTGAATATCCTGCGTACCTTACTTTTTTTGTGATCTATTGGGATTCTAATATGGTTATAGTTGAGCAATCAGTCGAAAATTATATGAGTTAAAATTGTAACAGTCAAACCATCGTGGCGCAGGGGCACAAAGGTATGACTGTAACTCGACGGTTGTGGGTTCGATCCCCACTCGACTCTAGGTATTGAATTACTAATTCTTCATTTCTTCGCTCTGGCACCAAGACAAAAAGACCGGCGTTGAATTCCTTTACTCAATAGAAATGTCTCGTAAAATTTTAATTTGTCGTAGAATTTTACGTCTTAACACTAGGTTCCCTCTGCCTACCCTACTATATGCGAGATACATTGTTAAGCTGAAAATTGTAGCGGTGCTAGATAGAGACAGTGAAGGTATAATATATTTTAACTCTAATAGTTAAATGTTCTAGGGGCGTCGCTTAACGTCCCAATTTTAATCAAAAAAATTTAGTCAATATATTTAATTAAAGAAATTATCCTCTACAATCTTAAATGCATTACTTCTAATGAAACATATACGTTGCAAAAAAATATAAATATGATTAATAATTAGCTAAAAAATACTATAAATACTATTGATATCGTAATAATCGATAGATGAACGAATTTTCCCACCAACGCATTTCAAAACCGGTGCGTTTCTGGAGCAAGGTCACAAGATGGCGGCCAACTTAAGATGGAGGCACATCGAATGTCAGCTATCGTGCCAGTTTTGCTGTCATCCGAGCAAAGTTGAAATGCTTAACAGCCTAATAATATACCTAATAACTAATTATTTATCATAATAGCATATTTTAGATACATTTTAATAACGTTAAGCTAAATTGGAATATGAAATTTCTTATAATGAATATATGAAAATAGTACAATAGTATTTTTTGATTTTTTTAAATATATTATAATTCTAATATGGAAACATAAAAAGTATTTAGAACATGCTACGTATAATTGCTTATTTCACAGAATAAAAAATTATCAAATATTTGTTAAGTATAATATTGCAAATATCGTGACTTCTTATGAATCACCTAATGTACCTACACATGTTAGAATACAGTTAAAAATAAAAATGAAATCGAGAGACAACCGAATTTGTGATGTAAAAGTTTTGTAACTCGCAAGGCTGTCGGAATGGCGGACGTTCAAATTACAGGGTTTGTGTGAAAAAACTCGATGTATTAGTAATACAAAGACGTCGGATATTATATGCATGAATCGGTTACGAAATTTTAAATTTAATTTCTTGAAAATTATGATTATTTCATGCATTCATTTCACTTGATGAGGCGCTGTGGAACAGTGTTTGACTGTAATCACGATAGTTGTCATTACGTTCCGAATGGGGGTCGATATTTCCTTACCTATAGTTATAGAAGATAAAGTGTGGTATTGAGTTACGCCACTCAATATACAATGTCTCGATTATTGGGAGGAAAAGGGGGAAAGGAGTGTCTTAAACCTAGGCCCCCTCTAGCTATGCGGTAAAGAGTGTGAAGCTGCTACTTCACTTGATTTTACTGACCTTGACACAACTTCTTCCAGCAAAAAAGCAGCTTTGTTTTTAACTTGTGCCACTAATAAGCTTTTATGTTAAAAATAAAAATTTATTACATACATAATGTGAAATGTTTCAGACAATTTAATCTTAAATCATAATCATAATAAAATTAAATAAAATAATCATTCTATAGTTAAGATTTGTTGTTCAATTTATTTTGATATATAACGATTTTGTAAAAAAAAGTTCGTGTCAGTGCAGAATTTTAACTCGCTTTCATCCAAATTTTTCGTAAGTAAACTTAGTCAAAATTTTTGTGTAGTAATAACCAACAGTGTATGTTTAACCTGAAATTAGTTTATTACTTTTAAAATATATTAAAATTTTATTTCTGATATTAATAAATAATTGTACTCCACCACCTCGTTACAATACAACTACAATTTACTTACACTTTCGTCGAACAACGGATTTGTAAAACCAAGGCCGGTAATGAAACTAATGCCTTCGATATTTCGATATTATATCGATTATTTATTACTGTTGTCTATTACACATGTGTCGGAATTTAACAATAAATAATTTATTTCCTTTATTTCATCAACAGAAACATGTAATACGTACACGTTGAGTTGCTTACGGGAGTGATTTTTGCAAATATATATATTTTTTCAATTTATATTTATTTTTGCTTTACGTTGTATCTCATATAATAGGAGGAAGGAAACCTAGTGTTAGGATACTCTGTGTTCACCCAATTTTTGAGTGGTAGAAATTGAAACCGCGCTTTGCTTTTTTTATTAGAGTAAACCAATTAAAGTAATTAATTTCTCTAAATCAGAATCGACCTCACACTTGTCGATAGTACAACGCACTACTGTATAATTTTACAAATTTAATACTTCTTTTATTAGGCAAGTACCTATTTTATAATAACTATAATACATTTCTGGAATATTTCATTTTTGTTTTCAGCTTTATTTAATCTCATATTTTCTGGAGTACATGAAAACATACATTTATACCTATATTTAAAGCCATTTTGCAGTTGTAATTGTACAACTTATTGATGGTTCATTTATTCGCGGTATTGTTATAAATTGTCCACAACCACAGCATTCAATTACGCATCACTATTACGTATACTAGGCCATTTGCCACAAAATAAGGCACTTAAACTCTTCCATTAATAAAAGGAAAACACATATACACAAAGCCGTTAAAATATTAACTGCTTTAAAGCCCGTAACGCGTCTGTAGCTTCTCCGGCGTTACACGGTTTTGTGGGCGGTGGTGATAACTTACCATCTGGTAACCTGGGCGCTCGTTTGCCTTGTCTTTTCTAAAAAATATTATCAAGAATTTAAAACTATAGCATGATTTTATCTTTTTTTAGCATCACGCTGTATCTCGCAGACAGCAGGATAGGCAGAGGGAACCTAGTGTTAAGACACTCCGTTCCCCATTTTCCGCCGAATTTTTGAGACATTGCGTGTTAACACCACGGCGAGATTTGCCTCGAAACCAAAGCGAAGAAATTAAAATATCTGTCGCGTTTACACACACTTCTTAAACCTGCGCCACGAGTGGCCTCATGATGTAATCACTTTGCAAATACTAAGATTACTTCCGATTTGTCGCAAAATTAAGGTCGTTTCAATTTCCTGATACACTGGGCATTGTTCGCCATTACTTTTGACCCCTATATATATTTATAATATGATGTAATTATAAAATGTATGGCAATCCAATTGAACACAAGGTAATATTTACTAATTTTCTGAAATATTTCTCAAAGTAATAATATTTTTTACATATAAGTTAGAGTAATATATTAAATAATATTAAATGTATGTTAATGCGATGATTGTGGGTTCAGTTCCACTTGAGGTAATGAACCACTCTTATTTATATCGAGTTCCGTACCCTGAATGGAAAAAAATTGCCAATTTTCGAAAAATCGCATGTCGAGTGTCGGAAGTCCAATCCGCAGGCTACCTACCAGAGCAGATTGAAAATGATTTAAGTAAATCACACCCTCAAGTGGGAATCAAACTCACGACTGTCTGTGTTTTAGTTCAGACACCGTGCCATTGCGTTAGAACGGCATAAAAATCAAGTTTTTATAAACATCTACTTCACGCAACCTCTTTGACTGTAAAATTGATTACATATCAGATTGATTTATAAAGTTTTGATTATCTAATTTCCTGTTTAAATTAGAATTACAGTACGATATTATTGTAAGTAAAAAAGTTATTATATAATGTATTGTTAAAACATAATTCAAAATTTAAACAATTTTACATTGTACTTATTAAGACAACGTATAAAAATTTGAACGTTTTAGCGGTTTCCAAAAAAGCGGGCTCAAAATTTAAAAAAAAATACATTGTTTTTCTAAAACTTTTATAGTATTATTACCACAATATGAATGTGTTTTAGATCATATAACATTTTTATGTCTTAATTTTTATAGCCTAGTCTCGAATAGACATATCGAATAGAAAACTTTAATAGTTTTTTAATTAATGCATATTACATATTATTATTCTTTAAACCAATTTGATAATACGTCCATTTTGTCAGACTCGCATCTTATTACACTGGCAACTCTTTGTTTTACCACAACGGTTCTTTCAAACAATACAGCTATATGCGAATTCTATTCTACACCATTCTCTTATGGGAATGTGGCGCATGTGACCTATAAAGGCCGCTTAAATCATTTAATTGTTTAACTTTCAGCTTTATTTTTAAGTTAAAAGGGTGTTTTTTTGCTTGGATGCAATATTTTTGTATAGGTTACGTTAGTAGAGTAACAAATGTATCTATTATAATAAACTCTTTTACGTAAGAATATATTATTATCAAAGACACATAACATTATTAGAAATGGGTATTAAGAAAAGCGTATATTCATTTTTGTTTTTACAGCGTAGACGCTGTATTACGCAGGATATGCAGAGGGAACCCCCAGATAAGACACTTCATTCCCCACGAACCGGCCAAATTTCACAGTAACGAAATTTAACGCCGCGTTTTGGTCTTGTTACCAAAGCGACGAAATGAAAATAATTCGCCCCGGGTGAAAATTGAACTCACAATTCAGACCGTCATGCCACGACTGCATTTCTTAGTATTATAACAAACTTATTTGCTATATGTTTAATTATAAGTAAAATTAAAAAATAATAGATAAATAAATTGTGTTGAATTAGTGTGGAATTTTATTATATAGCGTGACTCGGAACAAGTAGACATGGCTTAGTGTAGTTTCAAATGAGTCACGAAATAGAAGGTCGTGTATAGAAAGCTTTAGAATTTAGAAGTTGAACAAAGATTGTCGTGCTGACAAGTGATATTTTTTTTTTTTGTTAAATATGTATTACAAAATATTCAAGATAATGTATATATTACCGAAAGTGAATATAATTTAACATATTTTAGCTTTTCGCCTCTGTATTCCATGGCTCGAGCCTTTCAGAGAAGGGATTGCGTTTAAAATATATGTACATTGTAAATATCGACATGTTTCTGTGTTTTGTATAACCTTAACGGAACACAGTATAAATTTTTAGCTTCACACTTTATCCTATGGTCTAGGTTCCCTCTGCCTATCCCGCCGTGTGCGGGATACAGCGTAAATCTGATATATCCCGCATATATATAGACTAAGTAGAGGAAAGGTCTCGTATCTTTCGTCATAGGGTTACTAATGTAATAGGGTAATTTTTAATATTCTATTTACAAAGCATATTTAAGTTTATATTAAATTCATTTATTCAGAAAAAACAATCATATTTTAGGCAATAAAATAATAATTTTGTAACATATACCTAATACAAAGTTACTAACTAATACTTGGCAAGGTGAAAATATAAATAATTTACAGAACGGATATGGAATTAGCGAGCCCAATGGCGACTGCGGCCGACAATTTGGTTGTGTTAATAATAAAATTCTTAGTGATATTTACGTGTTCCAATGATTAATGTTTCCTAAAATGATTTGACCAAACGACCTAAGGTGAATGCTAAGAACATGCACTGAAATCGTGCTGCATACAATTTTGAAAGGGCATAGGTGAATTCCAGTCCACTTCCTGTCAGAAATGTTGTAACAGATATTTGTAGGTTATTCACTTCCGTTATTTGTTTATAAAGTTATTTATAAGTGCATTAAGTTAATATTTCTCTTTTTTTACCCTCAATTAGATAATGAGAAGGATAAGGAACAATATAAGCAGGACACAGTGTGAACCATTTACAACGATTTTTCATAGTCAATTTATGATTATAAGAGAACTCTGTGGTGTTATTCTTATTTATAGTGTATACAATTATCTTTTGCAATGTTAATATTTATAAAATATTATTGATATGTCGCCGGTTTCTCTCTCATCTGTGGTTATGAGGTTTGGCAGCAGCTTTATTTGCAAATATATTTACCTATTCCTGATATCCCAGAATAGATTTCAGCTCACCCAGAACTTTTACTAATAATAAATAAACTCTAAAAATAAAAAAATACATTTACACGAACATATCATATCTTCAAAGATAAAGCCTAGGTTCTCCCCAGAAACTATCTTCAGGTGTTCTGCCCGAATTGGAGACAGTGGGAAAAAAGAAGTTCCTTATCTTGCTAGAAAAAGAAAACAATTTAAGTTTACGTTTTACGATAAATTATGTCCAATAACTCTAAGTAGGCGAAAAAGGATAATTAAGGGATATATAACAAAATTTTCATTGGCTGCTTCTACCAACGTTTTGTGCCGTGTGATCCCGGCCTAGAATAGGGTCATTCTGGTACTGGTGGTGACGTAAGAGGCGACTAAAGTACGTGTGGTAGAGTCAAATCGCCAGCAATGGCAACACGCATGGGCAGACTCGACCGGATCATTACCACCCTCGACATTTAAAACCGGCGTGAAGTAGTGGCTTTATGCCACTGCGTTTCGCATCAGGTAATGCCGGGCTCCGGCGCCCAACCCTTCTTAAAGGCCGGCAACGCACCTGTAGCTCCTCTGGTGTTGCACGGGGTCGTGGGCCGCGGTGATCACTTACCATCAGGTGACCCGAACGCTTTGCCTTGTCTTATTCATAAAAAAAAACCTCAGTAATTTATGTTTAAGTTTAATCAGGAAACGATAGTTACAACATGCCCCACAAAGGTGAAATAGCTTTCTTTGAGCCTACTAGAACTAGTTATGTTACATAATAACTAGATCAGTTATCGAGGCCACCCACTAATACCATATCTATAGAACAAATAACAAAATGTAAATGTAACACTCATTTGTAGCCATTATTTCAATGACATAAGAGCTATAATCCTGTAAATAAATGAAAATAATGATGTACGTACGTCTTGATTTATTGTACAATAGTGTTAAATATTTACAAACAATTATATCATTTATGTTAAAGGTATTTAAGATTATATTAGAATAATCACTGATACATATATATAATCTCACTGTAGTTACATTGTCGATACTATTGATCTAAAAAACTTGTCATCCTTACATACTTCCGGCGTTAGGAATGCTAATGATGTATGAACTTTATTAAACCTATTTTTTGCAACTAAAAAAAGGTTGCCTAAAGGTTATCCAGATTTAATATGTTACAGATATTTCTTACTCGTATCAATTTTATAAATAAATTGTTTATGTGTATATTTATGCAACGATAAAATAAATATGTATTTTAATAATAAACGAAAATTAAATGAAAATGGTTATAAACTATCAGAATTTTAGGGATGCTAAAACAGTAAACAATCATAAATTAACATACTGACACGTTTTTTAACAAAAAAAACTCTTGCTATAGAATCTAATATTTTAAAAATAGATAAATAAAAAAACATTATAACAACTTATGTTAAGACATTTAAATATTTTAAGACATTACTATCTGTATGTTTTCATTAATCATGTCTATACTACTGTTACTGGTAGGTACTGTTGACCGAAGCCAAGGCTTTCGAGTCCATCGATGACATTTCGACCAAGTCGCACCGACGCGGATGTAATGAAATAATATATTGAACTTGTTTAAATAATTAAATATAGTAAATAATATTACATATCGAGTTGAATAGAATCGTGTAAAATATTGCCGTCGTCTATCTTCGTCATTAAAAAATTAAAAATTAAAAAAGATAAAGCAATTTACAATTTAATTAATATTTTTAAAATATGACTTTTGTTTTGTTTACAGTTTCACGAGTACATGACACCAGATGAGTTACGGAGCGTCTTCCACGTAGAGCATCACAGCAACGTACCAAAATATCACTTAGTTCATCTCACTCACCATCTATCCAGGCGGAATATCGCAACATCACACTCATCGAATTCCCACTCCCGTACAACCAGCAGTGGGAAAATACCCCACGAGAAGATCTTGAAAACAGCACCAACGCTTCTAAATGACCAAATGTACATCAAAGCAAAGGAACATATCAAGGATGTTGATATAATAGGTGATCTAAATAATACAGTGAATTTGCAATTTAACGTGTCGAGTTCTAGTGATAGTGTAAGTGAAGGTGATAAGGAGCACGCGGTGGAAGATCAAGAAGTTGATGTACATAGAATTGAATTGGAAGCTTTTGGTAAACAGCTTAAGTTGGTACTGAGAAAGCAGGAGGGATTGGTGAAGAAAGATGGGCTGAAGATGTGGCGAGCGCTGACAAATGAGTCGCAGCCTCACGGTGTTGAATACGAGGAGATGCAAACTGTAAGTGTTTCAATATTTATTTTTATATAGCATGTTTGTATGCACAGTATAGTAATACACAATCTTAGGATATTCAGAAATGTAGTTACTTAAATGTTGCAACTATACATTTTGGCTTCTCGTTACGTACCGTGTGAATCTGCCGCAATACAGATATGCCTAAATTTTGTATCACAGCATTAAAATAAATGAAAAGAATATTTAAAGGTATGCCACAGCAGTGTTGAGTTTCGCTACTCAAGAAGAAAGTAGGTTCCCTATACCGGTAATACTATATGCAGGATATAGCGTGAAGTAAAAAAAAATGAGATTGACTAAAACCCACTCGACTCAATCGATCATATACATGACAGTTGCGGATTATAATCTGATTATTATCTCACGAGAAGATATCGTTCTATCAAACTTATGAAGCATTTCTACAAGCATCTCTATATTAAGTATTCACATGCATTTCTAACGTCTTACCAATATCATATAAAAACTAATTTCACTTTTGATAGAATTGGAAACCTAATTTCCCATATATGTAACCCATATTCCATCAATAGAGAAAAGCGAAACTGTACCTAAGAAGCAATATTACAATATATCTTGCTATATTTTTATTATGAGATGCAATTTTCTACCTAATTCTCATTGGAGTAAGTAAGAATTTTGTATCAACAATATAATCTATGTTAGGGGCTGTACATGCAATTGTTTTGAAGGCATGCAAAAAATTGCTCGTATGTCAGGTGAAAGCGTTTCGACTTCCCACGTTACCTTATCTAATGTGGAGATGAAGAGAGGACTAAAATGCGTAATTGTTACGTTTATTATTATTAAGTACCTACTTACCTACCTGAGGTTAGTGTTGGCAGGGGCACAAGCGTGCGACTATAACGCGTCAGGTTGTGGGTTCGATTTCCACTCGAGGAAATGAAATATTTAATATTTTCATTTCTTCGCTCTGGTGTTGAGTAGCTTCACTCCGCACGCAATGCCTCGAGAATTCGGCGGAAAGTTGGGAGCATAGTGTTAAGACACTCCGTTCCCCAGTTTCCTCCGAATTTTTGAGTGACGGAACTCAACGCGGCGGTTTGTTTTGTAACCAGTTGAGCGAGTAAATGTAAATGTTAATCAATGTTTATTTTTAAGTACGTTTATTTAAACAGACCACAAAAAACAGATTTCTTCTTTAATCCTAAATAACAAACGTGACCAAAATCCCAAAGTGGCTCTCGAAAAAAAAGCAATATATTTTTAACAATCAAACTTAAACGGATTTACATTGTAAATTTATTAGGAATTTTAATTTGATAAACATATGTAAATTAAAATACAATTTTGAATATATATTAAAAAATTCTATTTGTCGTACCTATCTATAAAATATAGCTCAAAATGTTACCAGATCCCTTTCTCTATTTACTTACATATATTAAACTCTTCCTTTATTGGGTGACTAACAGACCACATATAACTTTTAGGTTACTTAGACGTTAGGCCCCAAAGGTCCCTTGTCGAGTATAAGGGAGCACTACGAGAGGATTTCCTGAAATTCCTCCGGGAGCAAAACAAGAACACGTATTCGGGCGTCCATATCTTTCATGTAAAGAAACTATATAAAAGAATTTATTTATTGTATAAAATTGCTGTATATCATCAGAATAAATAAAATGATGTGTCATAAGATTTTATGTTCAACATCCCTAATAATGGTAGAGATTTTATCGTAAAATTTAATTGAACTGAAATAAATGAATATTAACATTTAGTTTGTGACCTAACTTCTAATTCATAAGGTATTTGTGAAAAACAACAGTTTAAATTCAAGTTTTTTAAAGCACATTTGAATCGTAGAATCAACATGAAGCGCGCCTTATCTAAGTTAAATTTTAATTTTCGTTGCTGTTCAAATTGTTGCTAATTCCTTTTGCTTGCCATTTGGTACTGTTCCAATTCCAATTGTTCGATTCCATCTCGGGTAATTTACCCGAATCTCGGAATCGACATCGACAACAATAGTTTACAGTCAGACGCTGTGCCGCTGCGCTACGACGGTCTCTTAATATCAATACCCATTTATACATACAGCATAAAGTTTAAATTATATATTCGTATATATTTTGTTGAGTTAGACCTCTTTATCCTTCCTTTTTGTGTCACCTCGCTAAATAACCGCCATTGTAGTAAACTTAATAACGTCATATCTTACGTTATAAATATACATAAATCAATCTTATCTTGTTATTTTTTGTTTTCTAAGTTACATGTTAAAAAACTAGTTTTAAGAACAGGCTCTATTTATCTGTTATATTCATTGTTAACGAGAAAAATCGACTAGTAAGTGTATAT